>PVIJ01004855.1:0-19491 GCA_004024925.1 Scalopus aquaticus | reverse complement strand
AAACTAAATAATTAGGGACAAGAGGTGGCTTCAGTTTAAATAACTTAAAATTCACTCTTCCAAGTCCATGCATTCATTTTTCTTTCTTGGTATCATTAGTATGTTTTGGATCAGTGACCCTTCCTCTAAGAAGGAAAGGTTGTTCTGCTGCTTACTGAGTGCTGGTAATTCCCTCCTTAGATCTCACTGTCACTCTGCTTGCTAAGGTCTCATCAGTACAGATCCCTATTCTTGGGTGTGGGGGATTCTTTTCACACCTCCTCCTCCCCATCCTACTTGAAATGTTGAACAAGCTTAATTAGATTTACAGGAAAGAAGGAACTACTGCTCAATTTGTTCTTTCTCCTAGTTTAATCTAGGTAAATATGAGAAATGGAAGAGGTCCTTGACACTTAGGAAGCTCAAATTATCCTGAAAAAAAGAGTGATTTCTGAACATTTTAACACACATTTAAAATAAACCTTTTCCTCCTCTTTCTTAGGCAAGCTACAGAGAAAGTGTTCATAAGAATAGAAAACATTTCTTTCCTCTTTCGTAATGAAGATTTTAAAAATAGGAAACCTTTTATGGGGAGCAATATAACTATGGAAGTATATATTTTATTTTTAAAAAATGTTCTCTTTCCTATTCACCAGAATCAAGAGTAACTTTTGTATTCAAGTCTAATTTGAATATCTTTGTTAGGATTTATTCTTAATTCTTATTCCAAAGGAAAAATTTAGGTATCTAACACATAAAGAGTGCATTCAACATTGACAAAATTAAGCTCTAAAATAGCTATTGTTCTTGTTAAGGATTTATTGTTGTTGAATTTGGATTTTGCCCAAAGATTCACAACTTAATACACAACGAGAAGGCAGAAGGCAATATTGACCCTGCCTTTCTGATAATAGATTAAATGAAAAGAATTATGAGAAATTATATATAGAAATAGTCTTGCTTTCATTCAACAAATATTTATTCTATTTCTATTATGTAACAGACATGTAATATATACACAGGGAACAAAATGGACAGGGAAAAAATTGAAAAATAAAGAGCTGTAATGTGGAACTTACAATCTACTGCAGAGAACTAGAGATTGGAGATATATACAGTGTGTGTTCAGGTGTGTGTCTTCATGTGGCTCTCCTTGTGTGTGTGTGTGACATTGATGGGGATAAACTGAGAACAGCAAAGAGAAAATTAACAAGAAAGGGGAATAAAAAGGGGAAATTTCCTTATCCTATTTTATATAGTGATATTAAAATACATAAGAAGATAAACTTTAATACATAAACATTTAGTTTGATAAAAAAAAAAAACAAGAGGTTGATAAAAGCCAGTTGCTATCATTGAACAACTTGAAATCTGGGCTTTGAATTAGGATTGTAGAGAAACAATGAGTAGCCAAGGCTGACCCCAAAGACCAGTGGCCCCATGGAGTGAGGTCCAGTGCCCTCTCCAGCTAAACTTCAGTGGCCAACCCAAATTCGATCAGGTCTGGTAGTCTGGTGCAAGGGATGGTTGTCCTTTTTAACAAGAACCTTCCAGATCATGATGTCAAGTCAAGATTACAACATAATGGAAACCTCAGATCAGGGGGAAAGATAGAACAGGACAATTTTCTCCCCAAATCAAATAAGACAATAAATTTGGCTAAAATATAATGACAGACGTCCACTCATACAATGGGCATGAGTGACTGCCCATGGAACAACCTTCCCTTTCTAATGCAAATAGCAAGGTGACTACTCACCCTAATAATGCTTATTAAATGTCATTTTCAAAGTTAAAGTTGTAACACTTTTTAACGTAAAGCAACCTTTTAAGTCATGGAGCACCACTCACTACTTCACAAAGGAAGAAATAAGATGAACGGGATTCAATAATATGCTCACGATTAGATATATAGTAGGCTGCAGGGGGGAAAGCCCTTTCTAATGTCAATGTAATTTCTGTATTGTATTTATTCAAGTATTTATTGCCTGCTTCATACTGTGCTCCGAGGAAACAGCTAAAATCAAGGACAGTGAGACCTCTGCCCTCACAGAGGGTTCTTTCTGCAGAAAGGAACAGACCATTGTAAAAATGGAACCAGAGAAGTAAGATGATCTCAGATATTGACATAAGACAGGGGGATGTGATTGAGAGTCTTGGTGGGGGGTCCCCTTTAGAAAGCACTGGAAAGGCCTATTTGAGGAAATTAAATTTGAGGAGCTCTCTGAATGAGAAAAAGGACCCCGGCAAGTAGAAATTGAAGAGCAGTATATGCCAGGGGGATTTCTTAACAGAACAGATTTAACCTGTAACTTGTTTAGAATACTGATTTTTTTTAAAATTATCAATATTCCATGAGAATGAACAACTTATTGTGAGGATTTCAAATGTGAATGGTCTTTGAATTGGTGATTCTGATTACCAAGGGTAAGAAACAGAGTTTTAAAGGGGGGAGAGGAGGGTTCAAATACCAAAAATTTCAAGCTCACCTGTCACCCTTGTATCAAATAACATTTCCAGACCACATTTCCTTTGAAAGAAATAATAAGGATTTAAACTTAGCATCAAGATCTCCTAATAAGGAAACAAAAAGAACACAGGAAAAAAAGCGTAAGGGTTAGCATATCTGGAGTCTTTGGTATCCAGACATGATTTATGTCACAAACAAAAGCAGCAAGCCTGAGCCACAATGCAGAAGTAGTAACCTGATGAACTCAGAGCATTGTAACTTTCTCTAATAAATCACAATTACCAAAACACCAATGATAAATAGCTAGATCGCAGAGTACTTAATAGCTCTCACCATGTGCTGGCTTAACCGTTTGATTCTTTCCTCCAGAAAATAGTAGCTCAACCCCAAGTGATTAATATTTAATTGTGAACACTTGGAGAGACCAGTTGTGAAATTGCAAAAGAACTCCCTATTGCAAACAAAACTGGGGCACAAAAAAATTCTCTTCCATGCATCAATCTTATATTTGAAAAGAGATTCCAAGAGAGCTTCAGATCAAAGAAGAGATGCTTGAAAACTGAAAGAACTTATTTAAATTAGAAATGGAATATTGTTCAATTTTCAATCAGAGAATCTCCAAAAGGAAGCTAAGTACACTATTGACATGTGAAAGGAACATAGCCAAAAGAACAGGTAAAGTTTTAGAGTGATCAGTAAGTCCAATCTATAATCTTTTGCATGGACATTAGTAAGTCTTTCTAAAATTTTAATATTCCATCCTTGGGCCTCCCCGGTGGCGCAGCGGTTAAGCGCTGGGCCGTGGAGCTGTCGGCAGCGGCGACGCGAGTTCGATGCCCAGCCAGGGAGAATCCCACATGGTGCGGCAGACCTCTCCTGCCTCGCCCACTGCTCCCCTCAGCAGCGTATTTCTGATCTGCCTGTTCTGCTCCCCGCTCTGTCTCTGGTGAACCCTCTCGCCGCCCCACGCCTCTGGCCTGTACCCCAGCTTGTATGTATAAAAATAAAAAAATAAATCTTAAAAAAAAAAATTCCATCCTTACAAAAAGGCATCAATAAAAATTCTTATGTTATTTCTTCTAGTATCATCATGCATCAGTATTAGACTCCCCACTCCTCAGATCAGAACTGATGTACTGGGGTGCTAGAACATGAAAACAGAATGAGGATACTCCAGGATCACGATCAAATCTAAAAACCTTCGTTTTTAATACGTTGTTTGATAATTCCTTAATTAAAGTATCTCTTTTCACACTGTTTCAACGTTTTGGTTCACCATAACTTTGGCATGGCCTTGGTTTAGTAAATATAATCTACACTCTGAAAGGATTTCTAGTTCTTACAAAAGTTGAACCCAACACTTCTAGTCATGCTGCATCCAAAATGTGTTCAAATCAAACCCTCAGTCATACTGAGTGGGACTTAATTCATGGTGAGAGCCTGCACCCCGGGTCTCTAAATCACTGCCAGGAGCACTACAGGCAGGGGTGGGCTTTGCATGAACCCTAAATTGGTATCCTGAGCTTCTATGATTTAATGTAAAAATGTTTCCGGCAAAACTAGTCTTAAGCAGAGGTGTGCAGCCCAATTGTTTCTCTTTGTCATCATTCTGTCTTTGCTTTCTGGTTGTATTTATTCAGTTTGGTTGAGTTCATGAGATGATTTGTTGATGATTTTAAACCAAAATATTGCTGACACCCACCAGGAAAAATCAAAACACCTGCAAGTAGAAAGAGCTCTATTACCAAGCTATTGCCACATGGAATTTGCTACACAGACTCACAGAGAAGTGTGTCTATCCCTGAGCTTCACCCTGAATGTTAATGCCATTGCTAAAGGCATTAAGAATCAAGGCCTCCCTGGTGGCACAATGGGTTGAGTCTAGCCTATGAAGCTATCTGCAGCCACTGCAGCAAGAGTTCGATACCCTGCCAGGGAGATTCCCACATGGTGCAGCAGACCTCTCCTGCCTCTCCCACTGCTCCTCTCAGCAGTGTACTTCAGTTTATCGGCCTACTCTGCTCCCTGCTCTGTCTCTGGTGAATCCTCTCACCGCCCCACACCTCTGGCCTACACCCCAGTTCTTGTATGCATAAATAAATAAATCTTTAAATAAATAAAGGCATTAAGAATCAAGAGCCATGCAGCCCACAGTGTGGGTAGCTGTGCTGGATTTCTGCTCTCCAAGAAAATGCATTTCTAGCCTCATCTCTCTTCACACATTTGGTTATTTTTTCAGTTTTGATTTTGATTAGGTTTGATTTTGTCTTGTCTGTTTTTAAAGCTATCATTGACATATGCCATTATATTCCTTTCAGGTATACAACATAAAGATTTGATACTGGTAGGTATTACAAAATATAGAGTCACAAATCTCTTCTTCTGGACACATTTGATTGTATGAGTTCAAGTGTTTAACTTATAAATTAAATACAAATTATGGATGATGCCTATCTGAAGCTTTATAAACAGGTTTCATTCGATGATCTGAGGTGACTGTTTTCTTCATTCTCTATGTTTTCCATGGCTCATAACCCCATTTACCCTCACATGAAAACCCCCCAGCCACACACTCTTGCTGACATGTAAGTCTTTAATTTTTTTCCATAGGGCATATTTCAACTTCTATGTATAAATTAAAGTCTTCTTCCAACCCTTCTTTCTTTGTGCCCAGGTCCTCCTCACCTCCACCATTACCACTCAATCACTATTATAATTTCTAGTGGATTCTCCCAGAATTCTAAGGTAGACGAATATAAAGACATATACCTTTACTCTACACAATCACTAGCACATTATACCAAGGACTCTGTATTTAACCTGTGCAATCAATCTACATATAAACAGAAAAAGTTTGCCATTTTTTTCATAAGCTTTCAAGGGCCCATGCTGAGAACTGGCTTTAGTCCTAATTCTTATTCCTTAGTCCTATTCTTATATAAAATGAAGTAACTCTTGCTTAATGAGGTCCTTTCTGCTTCCACACTGGATTCTTATAATTTTTCTTCATCCACTAGCCAACGTCCCAGCTGTCCATGGCTCAAACTACCATAGTGGATCCATAGGTTTATGTGAAAAAAATGGTGATAAAAGGCAGTCATAGAAATTATTCTGTAAGTAACATTTCATTGTGAAATAGAGAACCTTGGTTCTCTGAATTATTTGAACCCAGCCCTTGAGTATGTGAGAGAAAAGAAGATAATGCTTTTCAAAATCAAGAATTGTATTTTGTTTTATTGTTTTTTTAAAGATTTATTTATTTATGCATACAAGCTAGGGTGTAGGCCAGAGGTGCGGGATGATGAGAGGATTCACCAGAGACAGAGTGGGGAGCAGAACAGGCAGATCAACTGAAATACACTACTGAGGGGAGCAGCGGGCAAGGCAGGAGAGGTCTGCTGTGCCATGTCGGAATCTCCCTGGCCAGGTATTGAACTCGTGCTGCAGTGGCTCTGGATAGCTTCATAGTGCTGCGCTTAGCCATTGCACCACCAGGGAGGCCCCATTTTTCTTAACATTTTAATGTTGCTTATTCATTAACTTTTAACTCTGCTTAGCTTGTATAGTCTCAGGACTCCAGTAGGTCTTTAAAGGCTGCACTAAAACTACAAAAGAGCAAAAATCATTATGGAATCTTCATTGCTTTCCTCAGTTTAGACAGCACCAACATCCCCAGTCATGAGATGGGAAACTGACAGCCAATGTATCTCTCAGCAACATCAGCTCACCTTCTTCAATGTCTTTGATATCAAATCTTCTTTCTAGTCTCATGGACACTGATTGAAGTAGCTCACATCTCTCTGGCTCTAATATGTCTCCTCTTTAATCCATCTTCCAGGTAGACCTCTGAAAAGGCGAACATGTCAGTTTTCAAGCCTATCCTACTAAAGTCTGGGGAGTTGAGGGGGAGAAAAACCCAACAAATAATAGAGTTGTCTATTGTTATTATCTTGGTTTCTCTTTGCTTTTGACCCACCACATAGCAGCCTGGTAAGAGGAGGAGCATCTGTGGTCTTAGTAATATTCAGCTACCAAACAACCAGTCCTAACATTTCTCAAAATCTTAGAACACAAGGTCCTCTACTTCTAATACAATCACACTGTAGCCACCTTGGGACTATCTCCATTGGTGCCATGTAAAATTTAAAACTGTGGAATAACATTTAACTCCATATCCAATATCTAGGATCTAGCCACCTTTAAAAGTTCTTCATTCACTGACCTTGAATCTATGAATCCATCAGGCATAAAATTCCTAAATGGATCCTTTTCATGCCTCTGTGTGTGATGTACACTGGTTACCCTTCCAACAAGTTTTCCCCAAATCCCTGATCTCCACCTGTATATTTAATCACTCTATCTACTGCCACTGAATATCTTCTATGTAGTGGGCATTGAGCCAAGACCTGCGAAGGCTTAAGGCAAAAAAAAAAAGGTGCTCAAAATCCCTCCACTCCTTGAAGTATTATGAGAGACTGTTAAGAACATCTCCTTCCCTGGTGCTCTGATCTTATGTAATTTATTGTGTCTTGAAGTATAGAAATGTGTATATATGCCTTATCTCCCACTGAGTGAAAAGCCTCTTGGGGACAAATAGTAATTTTTATTCATTGTTCCTTCTCCCAATTCCTCGAAATGAGCTACCTTTATGAATGATTTTTATAATATGAACTATCAGTTGTGATATGGGATAGTCAAGTGTGGGGTCCAGAGTTGATAGCAACTTTATAAAACAACACATTTTATATCACATAATTTGTTCCAAGCACAATTTGCTCCCAAAACCCCATGTGCATTAACTCAACTTTCCCTCACAAAAGCCCTTTGAGTATCAAGGACTATTATTATTTTCATATATACAGATGAGGAAACTGATATGTGCAGATGTTAAATAACTTGCCACACAGTTGATGAGGGGAAAAGCCAAACTGACAATGCTTATGGTGAATGGAAAAGTAGGAATGTTCTGGAAAGTTCCATTCTAAGCATATCCCTTGCAATTACTTAGTAGGATGGATACCCAAGGTCATGCTAGACAAATAAGCCACATGGTTAGAAGACAGAACACCCTTAAAAAAAATGCTGAGTGCATCCAAGTTACTGAGCTATAGGACAAAGAGACATTAAGGAAAATTCCAAAAACCAGATTTACACTGCCCTAGCTTAAGAAGTGGGCAATTTTGCATATGTCATCCTATGATCCTCACTTTGCTTACCAGGAAACAGGAATTGTTGGGAAGGTCAAATGAGTCACTAACCAAAAAAGCATTCAACACCAGCAGATCACTGTATAAACTGAAGGAACCACCCTTACATCAGTCTCACTGCAGGACAGATTCTGGCAGGGTTGGGGGCTACAGGAGAGGGAGCTGGCTGAGAAGCCCCAGTGAGAAAACTGTAATGGAGGAGGTTTATTGCAAGGCCTGAAGTCATTTCCAAAATCCCCAGGGATGCGGTTTTTGCTGTGTTAAGGTAGCATAGAAAGTGAATGGGTCCAGAAATACTGAATGGAAATTTTCCTCCTTATTTTCAGTACTGCCTTAGAACTTGTTCCAGTGAATAAAATCATTTTCATCTTAGTTCAAAACCCACATTGATATTTTGATGCCTTTTTTTCAACTTGCCAGACTTGGAAATCAGACCAGAGTGGACAACTGAATGTTCTGAGAGAGGATGCTCAAAGGGGATCCAGAAGTCTCCTTCTGGGAGGAACAGCTTCTTTCCATTCCTTCTATTGATCCTCTCGTTGCAGCTTCTGTTTCTCTGACTTGTTTTAGGAGGGAACAGCTGGTCTGCAATAGCCACATAATACCCATTCATGGACTTATTAAATCATAATGCATACTAATTTGTAATGCGGGTGTGTTACGTATTCCAAGAGTAGCCAGCTCTCAGCATTCCCAGCAGTCTTTTCTCAGTCCTCTGTAAAATAACCCCCTGGGAACGCTTAGCAGATGTTTGGTAAAATTATTGGGGAAAAAAAAAAAAAGACTTTCCCTGAGTTTGAATCCACATGAGTAAATTGTTCAAAAGCAGCCACAGGCAACTCAAAGTCTAAAAATTCGACTTAGTGTGAGAATTCTTGTCCAAACAAAGTCACACATCACAAGTTAAATCCCCTAAAAAGATGCCTTCTTACACAGAGAGCATGAGTCTATCACAACAGTTAATGGCCTTTGCATGTTAAAATTCTGTTTGTATATTTTATACTTCCTTACCTCTAAGGAAACAAGTAGGATCAGACTTTATGCAATAACCTAAATAAAGATGCAAAGACAGACAAGAGAGCAAGAGAGGAAGGGAGGGTAGGACAGAAGGAAGAAGGAAAAGAAAAAAATTACTCTTTTCTGTACTCCTCAAAAGCATATGGCAATTTTATTTGTATTCATTTAATTTCTATACCACATTTTCTAAAGCCTGTGCTGGGATAAATCTTGGAAGGAGTGAATCAAAATAAAAGTGGTAGATAGAAGCAAATGAAGAAAACAATTTCCTTGGAGAAATACTAAACATTGCAACCTTGCTTGCAATTACTGCATGAGTTTCTTTTATAGTAACTGGTAATTCCTTTTCTAATTCTGCAGATACAAAACCTAGGAACTTGCTGTAGCTATTTCTTTGGAAGTGGACTTTTTCTCTTTCCACTCAGTGATGTTCAAATTCCTTTCTCATCAATATCCTCCTCAGTATACATCAACATTTATGCTGCAGCAATTGACAAAGACAAATGGGTCACAAATACTGGACTTTGCTTAGAGCTTAACATGTTTGCTGTTTGCGAGAAGAGAAGGAACATTCCAGATTATGCAGTTATGAATGAAGCATCTTAGTCATCATCAAGGAATAGCAGAAGAGATCAACCCCCACGAGTCCCTTACAAAGGGAGAGATTGAGCTCTAAAACTGTGTCGTTGGCGCCGTGTAGAAATGAACCTCAGATATGTCCATCTTTGTCTGGATCCCCCTTTACCTAAATGACTTCCTTCCTCACCACACCGAGGCACCAAAGACCACAACCTTTGTACAAGATTACTTCTATCATTCCCTGATCATTATGATCATTATGATGCCTAGCCACCATGGAAGATTTTGAGAGTACAGAAATTATAAAGAAAAACTCTTCTACCCCCAAAAACAACATTGTTCACACTTTGCTTTTTCTCCTGGAATCTTTTTTCATTAAGCAATAGAAATACATTTTCTCATGGTTCTGGAAGCTAGAAGTTTAAGATCAAACTGTTAGCAAGGTTGGTTCCTCCTGGAATTTTTTACAACCAAAAAGGCTATTTCTTATTTCTAAAATTTTGATCACTCTGTAAATATTTACTACTTTTCATTTAAATTAATGCCTAAAACATCTTCTGCCACTAAATGTTGTTCAAAGACTTAAATTTGTTAGCACGTGATCAAGGGATACTGAAAAAAAAACATTGGAGAACTTTGGAGAGCTTCTGAGTTCATGAATATATTTGGAAGTATGTCATGAGCAGAGAGGATGGGAAATCGCATGTCCTTACTAAGTCCATATTTTGTACTATCTGACTCTCCCATCTGGCTATTCCTGAGTTATATCTTTTATAATAGAAGAGTAATCTAGTAAGTAAAATGTTTCCCTGATTTTGTGAGCTGCTCCGGCAAATCAGTTGAGTCCAAGGAGGGGAGTCTTTGGAACCACACAATGGAACACAATTTTCTATTGTTTAAAGCATTTGAAATGAGGTAAACCTGGCATACACTCACACTGGGGTGCAATCATGCAGATATATAAGACAAGGTTAATTTTTATACCACCCAGTGTGCTACTGGTTGCAAATTGCTGATGAAATTTGCAAATCAAATCAATAACTATTAAGGTAGAATATTTGTTCAGCAATTCACTGATCTAAATTCTATGCCGCTTATAGTAGTTGCATTATTGCGAATCAAGCAGTCATGCATATGAGGTGCTTTTCTCAATGTCTTCTTACTGAGAATAAGATTGACTGCTAACCCAAGTCATTATATAATACCTACATAGGCTTAGCAAACTTCTCCATCCATAATAACATTTATCACTATATTTTTCCTGCCATGCCAGAATTGTACAGCTATTTATAGATACACAAAAAGAAATCATAGGGAGAAATTAAGACTTTCTCTTGCTCATCATAGAAAAGAGAAACTACACCAGACCAGCCAGGACCTTTTGGCCACAGCCGAGATCATCACCAGGCTGGCCTTGCAACTTCTTTTGATACGACTGAGATGAGTTTAGCAGGGAAACGAAGTGGATATTCCACATCAATGCGATATCCTTGCTCCCTGCAAGACACAGTGTGGAGCTCTGTGTGTGAGCTACAGTTAGCCCCCTGGTTCCTGGACGATGCCAGAATGAAGATCATACAACCACAGCAAACAGGCAACTTGCAGAGACATCAGCTCCCTGTAGCAGAGGCTTAGCACCTGGCTATGCTGGAGCCCCAGGACAATCACCATATTGTAGGCTGTGAAATCACAGGAAGGACTAATCACAGAATCCATGAAAGGAGGGAGCTTCTTTTAAAGAAAGAGGCTTTAGAAGAAATTCAGCCTCCTAGCACATAATCTATGTCCCCTGCCTTCATCCCCTTCCTGGGGACCTTTCAGTAGGTAATTGAAAAATGACCATTATAGGGAGAAAATTGGAGAGAGAAAGAGAGAGAGAGAGAGGATGCAAGGTTGCATAGCCTGTTTACCAGTAGCTTCACTAGTGGGGCTGGTAGGTGCATCTGCTAAATTGCTGAATATCTAGACTTTATGTGAAAGCTATCAGATCAATATCCTTAGCCCCGTTTTGTCTGCAGACCTTGGGCACTCTGGGTATTTCAGTGCTTAATAAAATATGCCTATAAGGCAAAAGAAAGATCTGTGCTGGATTTTCTAAACTGGAAGTCAAACATGTACTGCAAATTCAGATGGATAATACAGAACTCAATCACAGCTCCAACTCACAGTCATCAAACACGTTGTTGATTTCACACAATTTACCAAGAAGAAAAAGATCTCTAACACTGTGTGTAACTCTTCAGCATACAGAAAATCCAGTGAAACCACTTGGGAAATCACTTTTTAATAGGAGCACCCAACAGTAAATTGTTCCACTTGGATCACAAATTTAGTATTTGACTAAGCTCTGGTTTTCAGTTGTTTTGCCTTGCAAAGCTTAGGGTGCATTTGAATAATTGCCCAAAATGATCATGGTTTTAAATTAAATGAGAGAGAAAAGGGGGGAGGATAGAGGGAGAGGGGAAGGGAGGAGAGAGGAGAAGAACTGAGAGAGAAGAAAGAGGAGACAAAAAAAGACAGATTTCAATGTTTCAAAGTAACATTGACAAACCTGAGAGCATGAAAGAAAGAGGGAGAGAAATGGAAAAAGAGAAGAGAATACAGTCACTTCTGGTTTTCCTTGTTTAAATGTGTCTTTTCTACTCCTCCCAAGTGTTAAATCAGAGACATTCTGTGCAGGGGAGGGGGAGGAGAGGAATCAAAACAGGGGAGGGAAGAGCACAAGGGGCTATGGGATGGTGCACGGGTGAATGGTGCTGGGAATTTTACAGGGACTACACCAGAGGGGAGAAAGCAAATGTACAAAACTGAATGCTGATGTAAAATATATAAAAATAAATTTTAAAAAATAGAATATTATTTCAGAATGCTCAGTGGATTCTCAAGATTATCATTGTTATATTTCAGAACCACACGGTGAATTATCTTCTCCATTCCAAGTCCAGTGCTAGCCTGAGCCCTCGGAAGTAGTCTGTTCTTCTTCCTCCCAAGTTCCCAGAAATTCCTAGAGGGGATGCAGTCACAGGTTCAAGAACACTTGCTATGACCCTGGTCTCCCTTTCAACCCCTCCCTAAGAGCCGCCTCAAAGTCATCTGCTCTCTCCTACCTCAGCCTCCTCCAGACAGTTTAATCCCAACCCACAATATTGAACATGCCTGGCTCCTGCATTCCACTGCCCCCCCAATCCTTTAAATCCACCACACCCCACTCTCCTTGTCCACATTCCTTAGATTTATCTAACTTGTAATTGGGGATTAGCTTACATATGTACCTGAGGTCGCTCTGGGGTACACAAAACTATTCCAAGTCTCTGTGAGCTTCCAGTCCCTGAAGAATGGGAGGTGGATGCAGAGAAATCAGATCTGAGGGTGCCCATGTGGGGTGCCAGAGCGAGCAATGACAATGTAAAGTCTCCAATTAGATTTGAATGGTGGACAATGTCTTTTGTATAGGAATATCCAGGATTTAATTATACAAAAATATATCTATTGTGGACCTGAGCACCCTGTGTTGTATTTGGCAAACTTAGCTGGATCTGGGTGTAATGAGAAGAAAACTTAGTCAACCCATCATATCCCGGAAGCATATGGCACCACAGTGACAGAGCACGTGGGCCCAGAAGAAGAGAAGCTGCAACAAGAAGGCAGAACTCATCCTGCCACTGCTGTCTTCCACCCAGTACCCACGGCCAGTGTTTCCATCACGATGCCCCTGTCTGGCTCATGGCAGTCCTGCGGACATTTCTAATCAACCAGACTTGACTTGGGAGATGAGACTTTTACTATCCCTGTGTGGGAGTAGCCTACAAGGCTCCTTTCAAGTTAGACAAGAGCAGGGCGCTTGATCATGCTGGGGCAACAGGTCTACCTCCCAGCTAGGACGGGAATGCCGGGGGGTCCGTGACCATGTGCTTTGCCCCCAGGGAGGTATGAGTGGACACCTTGTTACTAAAGTTGGAGCCTTGGGTGGGGGTCAGAGTATGTCAGTGGACTCACCCCCCATGTAAGAGGGGGGTCCTCAAGAAAGGGGAGTGTCCCAGGACTCCACCCCCACCACAAGCCAGAGAGATCCAAGACACCTAGGACTACGAATCCCAGAATGCCATCATCACCGAAGGAAGGATGCTGAGGACTGAGGGTAGAATTAAGCAATGTTTTTTTTTTTATTATTGCGTGTGTCTGCAGTTGAGTCTTATAAGTCCTTTTTAAGCGCATGGGTGAGAACTCACAGACAGGCATCCCATTATATCAGGTCTGCCCTGTAACACCTAGAGCCCAAAAGCCAGTGTTCAGTTTGACACTGACACACGCTTCTCTGTCAGTTAGAAGGCCACGGTCTTGCTCTTGGGCAACATCCTGATCCTACAGCCTGCTCTGAGACTCCAGTTTCTCTTCTTTATCACTGTGGCATTGCTGACGCAACATCACTGGCCTGCACAGGACTAAGATCTGGAAATGCACAGCGACTCAACTTTAGTTCCTAGGCAAATACAATGGGCTTTTCTGTCTTCTCTGAAAAAAGAATATAAAATAAATAAATAGATAAGCAAAAATTAAAATCCATGCAAGCTCACCGTTGTCACTGGGTAACTTGGACCCTTGAAAATGAGTGATTCTCTAATAGTGGCTTTGCAAATACAGATTATAATCCATATGGGGCCTCCTGATGCATATTCTTTCTTGGGTTGTTGTAGAAATGATGCACAATTCACATTCTGTCATTTGTACATACATACAAAGATGACTTACTGGCCACTTGCTAAATGAATAAGTTAACGCCACTAAAATGGCATATTCATTTTAGTAGAGCTGCCAGGTGACTCTAAAGCAAGGTTCCATCTTGACATGCAATGCTGGCAAGGTTGCACAGCTCTCACTGAGCATGCCCTGGGGAGGCCCGCTACTTCTGGGAAGCGTCCTTGGTCATCGCTGTAGTCTTTATGGCCTTGGTTTCCAAACACCTTCTACTTGAAAGTTGCTTCCGACTTAGCTCTTCAATGACACCGGACTTCATTATGGGTTGTTTGGTTAACCCCAGTGTGTACAGTTAAATGCTGCCATCAACAGTATTTTAGGGCCATAATTTTATAATCACTAGACTTTCAGTCATACAGACATTGTGATTCAAACATGAGTCATCTCCATCACTCCCTAGGGCACACCACAGGAATCTGTTCACATAGCGACACCTTCCCGGTTATTGCTATGTTCTCTTCCCTCTGCAGAGTGGGAAGAAATAGAGAAAGTGGACAGTGGGGTCTTCTGTCCTGCCATTTCACACTTTGGTGAAAAGTCATTAAGAAATTATTTTCTAGAACAATCACTCTTAACAGTAGGTGGTACTAAATATTAATATAGGTAATGATGTCAGATGGTCAAATATTTTTCATATCAAGAAAAATGTCATAGCCAGAAGCATTAATTTTCTGATACATAAAATGTCAACCAAAAGCACAATGCTCATTTTTAACTATTCATCTAAACATGATTGATGCCTTCCAATTCTTTTTCCATAAATATCTCTCTCCTCTTCCTTTATTCTTTATTCTATTCACTGATACTCAGTTGCCAGTGTACCATGACAAAAGACAGATCTTTTTTAAAAAATGTATGGAAAATATCTTCAAATTGACAAAATAGTTTCCATTCAGTTTATTTTTTTTCTACAAAATGGGGTGAGGGGAACTTTTAGTTTTCTTTTTAGGACTATGGCACTTTGATTTCTTTAAGGACACATAGCAAATGTGAATTATGAAATCATAGTATCTTATCCTTAAGAAAAATACTGGTTAGGGCCTCCCTGGTGGCGCAGTGGTTGAGCGCTGCGCTGTGGAGCTGTCGGCAGCGCGCGACGCGGGTTCGACGCCCAGCCGGGGAGAATCCCACATGGTGCGGCAGACCTCTCCTGCCTCTCCCGCTGCTCCCCTCAGCAGTGTATTTCTGATCTGCCTGTTCTGCTCCCCACTCTGTCTCTGGTGAACCCTCTCGCTGCCCTGCGCCTCTGGCCTGTACCCCAGCTTGTATAAATAAATCTTAAAAAAAAAAAAAGAATACTGGTTAGCCCCTACTTCATTAAAATGCACAAAAACTGCCTGGAGACTTTTTAAAATGCAGTTTCTGACTGGTTAGTACAGAATGGGGTATAACATTCTGCACTTCCACAAAACTCCAAAGTCCAAGAGCCACAGTTTGACTAACAATGGCCCAGAGTAAAAGCCTTGGGCCACCAGAAAGATGAAGCCTGGGGTGTAGGGGAGGGCGGCAGGGGGAAGGGGTTGGCAGAACCTGGCTCAGGTTATTCTTTTTTTTTTTTTTTAACATACAAGCTGGGGTACAGGCCAGAGGCGTGGGTCGGCGAGAGGGTTCACCAGAGACAGAGTAGGGAACAGAACAGGCAGATCAGAAGTACACTGCTGAGGGGCGCAGCGGGTGAAACAGGAGAGGTCTGCCCCACCATGTGGGATTCTCCCCGGCCGGGCGTCGAACTCGCGTCGCCGCTGCCGACAGCTCCACAGTGCAGCGCTTAACCGCTGCGCCACCGGGGAGGCCCTGGCTCAGGTTATTCTTTCTACCAAAGACTGTGCCTGTTCCATGCCCTTTTTTCTCTTGTCTTCTCTGCTCTCTCACTCCTCCTACCGTGCGACTTCAAAAAGTTGAAAAAGGTGAATGGTCACAAGTTACTGACATGAAACAGCTCAGAACAGGTATAGGAATCAGACATGCATTCAATGAGGACTCTGGCATAAACCCCAATATTTAATTTCCACCTCGTCATTCGCATGGTCTATGCAAAACACAAATCTGCGCCTCAGTCCTTAAGACTCTCCAGTGGCTCTTCACTGGGTGCAGATGAAGTCCCAGCTCTGTTTTTTGAGACTTAAGACA
Source organism: Scalopus aquaticus (assembly GCA_004024925.1). Classification (NCBI taxonomy): domain Eukaryota; kingdom Metazoa; phylum Chordata; class Mammalia; order Eulipotyphla; family Talpidae; genus Scalopus; species Scalopus aquaticus. The sequence goes on along the minus strand of PVIJ01004855.1, from coordinate 3,354 downwards.
AGCTCCACTTCTCTCCAGCATCTTTTTCCTCCTGGATTCCACGAGACTTTTTGGATCATCTTTTTGTCTTTTGTCAGTTTGTTCACTGTGACTTTTTAAAACATATCTTAGAGATTTAATGCATACTCTTAGAGATTTCATTGACACCTAAAGGGATTTGGTGTGTGTGTGTGCGTGTGGGTGTGGGTGTGTGTGTGTGTCCCAGGCTCCAACCTTTGGTAAGAGAATTCCAAATTTCCACATTAATCACTAAACACTTCCACAGGGCTCACCTCATGTCTTCATATTCTAAATACCCTGACACTGTAGGATTCTCAGTTGACAAAGCGTTGGTCAGTTATATTTTTATTACATTATTACATTACATTTTATTACATTATTACATTATTACATTACAAAATTTTTATTTTCTTGCATCATACGATGCATTTGTTCTTTAAAGAGCAAAGATGACCACCTAAAGATCAATGCCCTTTTCAGTAAATGATTGATCTGCCTCAAATAGAAGGGTTATATGTCCTCTTAACTGCTGCCTTACAAATATCTGGCCTCGGTATAATGCTTTTGGGGTTCCCAAAGTATCTTGATTATGTGGCCATATCTGAATCAAGATATGATTACTCAGGAGCAGCTGAAGAGTGATTACAAAGACAGTGAAATTACAACAGGCAAGCAAAGCATGTTTTCTCCTTTGGGGGTGAAGTCAAATCTCCTCCTTCTCTGCCTTGCTTGGGTGTGATTCAAAGAGTGATGTAACTTGCATAGAGTCACTTTCTAGGAAAATCCAGGCTTCCTGTCTTGCTATACCTAGGTATGTTTCAGTGCTTTCTTTAAAAAGGATGTGTGACATTTGAATACTAATAATCTATACTAAATGTTATTAAACAAGAATTTTTAATTTAACCTTCTTCTTGCTAGATTGTGCCATCATTAAGACTACCAAACTTTATATAAAAATGTAGAGCTTTGTGGTGTGTTTTCTTTTGGGTTTTGTTTATGTCAGCTTACATTTTTTTCTACAGTCTTTTCTTCCCTATCAGCTTCTATTTCAAGCCAAGTGGCCAAGACTGATAAGAAAAGAGCACCCATCAGCATTTGGTGGCTGGGGGGTAGGGGGGACAGGGGGCGGGATTAGAAAGCCTGGATTCTAGTTGATCAATTTCCAGCAAACTATATGAATTTGGACAATCACTCTCCAACAGGCACTGGGGAAAGTGCCCTCCACTACTTCCATTCTGCCTCTGCTCCCTGTAAACAGATATCCTGCTGTGTCTACATTCTGGACCTCCACACTCACACCCTGGCCCAGAAACTGCTTACCCAGGACACTAAATGGCTTCTCCCACCTTCGCTCTATCCATCTGGTCCCAAATGAGACAATACTACCCCTTGGGTTCCTCCTTCGAACCTCTAAATCTGGGATTATAATCTTCTCCTGGGCTCCCCTCCTGCTGCGCTGCGTCTGATCAGGCCAGGCTTGGCTGGAGGGAAGGGACCTGCCTTGCTGCCCCACAATCCCAGTGCAGGTCCTAGCACGCAGAGGGGACGCAGTGCCGGGAAGAGGACTTAACAAAACGTCAGTGCAGCCTTCACTCAGGGAATCAGCCCAAGTGACCGCAGCGGAGCCCCTTTGCAGCATGCTGCAAGAATTCAGAACATTCACCTTCCTTTTGTCTTCTATCGGGACTAGGATCAGTTAGCAGTAGCTTCTAGATAAACTCCGTCCCTGGGGGTGTACTTGTTTCTCTCCTCTCATTCCCATATCTGGAATTTTTAAGGTGGGATGTTCTGATTCATGGGGAGATGTGAAGACAAATTATCTCACATGTGTGGGAGCAATGTTAACCCTAACACCTCCTCTAGACCCTGCCCCGATTAAATATCTCCCCTCTGTTTCTTCCCCCCTTACAAGCTACAGGAGGAGAAAATCCCCTCCAAAAGCCTTCCTTTAGCTCAATGCTGCCAGAACTGCAGGGCTTCGAGCTGATTACTGTGGTGTTTTTGAGAATTTTATATCTACACCTACAGGTGTAGACAAACTTTAGTGGATTTATCTGCAAAGAATGAGGCGCAGCCAGGTAAGTTTCATGGTGTGACAAACAAATTACCCTTAGAGCAAATGTTCCTGCTTTGTCATTTGTCGAAGATTATTTTTCTGCAAACTGGTAGGTTGAATACTGTTGCTTTCCTTAAAGTGCCTCGAGGTATTTAAATGTTCATTGAATGCTATTAAGGGTGATATATTTTTTTTAAAAGTGTTACTAATTCGATTAATTAAATTTTCTATGATAAGCCAACTGAAATTTACCTTTCAATGATAGATGTGAGATTCGTGTAATTCCCCTTTGTCTGTTAGCGAGTTCTTCCCTCTTTCCTTGGATTCTTCTGAGTTCACCAAGTCTAAAACATTTTGCTCTAGAATGACTTTAATGGACAAATAGAAGCTCACTGTTTTTGTATCAGGGTTACCTTGAGGTAGGTAATAAATCAGTTTCCCTCTTTTTTCCATAAATATATAGGAGAACATTTGATTTTGTCAAATTCCTAGTAATCATTGACTAGGAATCATCCAAAATGCCAAAAATGACTGAGGACTTAATTAAGACCTCACCCAGCCATATCGGGTGCACCGAGTTCTTGGTTTCTCAAGAAAAACTGCTAGGAGGAATGAAAATAGAATAGGAAAAAAATGAGGTTACCAAAAACCTCTACAAATTGTACATTACGATATTTCAGGAATAACAAACATTGAAAAGACACCTTTTGCAGTCATCAGTTTTGCAGAACGAAACTCTAAGGACTGGTTTACTTATTATCAGGTTTTGTTGCTATTGTCTTCACTTTCCAATGTTTCCACATATAGGGAGAAAAGTAGTTTCCTATATTAAAATTGTGTAATTGTTCCCTCCGTCCAGAAGCTTCATTATCTATATATGAATGCTAATTAATGTAAGCCAGGATTGTCACTGAAGCTCTATTTACATATCTGCCCCAGGGAACTATTTACTCTCATTCTTTCTGATACTGGGTTGCTATTTGTCCTTGTGTCACATGGGAGAAACACAAGAGGAATTTGGGACTTCTGCCAAATTCTCTAAATTCTTGAATTCAAGCATTTTAAGCAAGATGAAACAGGAAATCTAAAGTCAGGTATGCTCTGAGCAGAACAGTCCCCAATCAAAGGAAGCCAAAAGCAATTCCTTCTTTCAGGGCATTTAACTGGAGTGCAGAGAGGGTGCAAGCTGGGTTGTCAGAGAAAATTACTTCACAAATCACCCTGTGAAGACCTCAGTTCTGTCCATGATGTGACTCAGCTGGGATGTTAGTTTGTTCAACAGTAGAACTAAACCCATC
>PVIJ01004854.1:0-111558 GCA_004024925.1 Scalopus aquaticus | reverse complement strand
ACGCCCCCACAGCCCCCACTCCACACAACACCCCTGCGGACACCCCCAGATGCGCCCACACGCGCCCAGCGGCAGCCCCGAGCGGGCCCCCGCACGGCGCCGCCCCTCCTGGGGGGCCTGGGCTCGAGGCCGACTCCCAGCCCTGCCCCGCCGCGGGGCCTCATGCAGCCTGCCCGCCGGCCCGCCGGGGCTCGCGCCCGGGTGTCCCCGCCGCGCCCACAGATGCCACAGCCCCGTGTCAAGCACACACCCCGACCCCACCCCAGCGCGAGCTCCGGGCCTGGGCACGGGCGGGCGGGGCGCACGGGGCAGGCCCCGAGGGAGGCGGGGGCCGGGGCGGGGAGCGCTGCTCCTCGTCCTCGCCCAGCTCCCTGCGGAGGGGCGGGAGGGCGCCGACCTCCACCTGCAGGCAGATCCCCTTGCACCCCTGCCCCCCGGGCCACCTGGGGGCGGCGAGCGCTGGGGACGCGCCCGGGTCGGCCCTGCCAGGCCGCGGCCCACTGGGCCCACCCCTCACCCAAGCACCCCCCACCCGAGCACCCCCCACCCAACACCGAACCGCCGCGTCCAGCCCCTCTGAGGACCAGGACCGTCTCCTGCCCAGCTGCAGTCACGGCGCCCAGGACACGAGCTGGGGAGAGCCCAGCCGAACCTCTGCTGCGTCCGGCCGCCGAGCCCACCCGCTCGGCCAGGCCCAGGAGGGCAGGGCGGGCCCTGAACCCTAAGTGAGACCTCACCGGCCTCCTGGCGCTGGTCTCCCCACTCGCACTCAGTCCCTCCGCCTTCCTCCGGGCCCGAACCCTCGCCCGTCCTCCCGGACACGCTGCCCACCCCTTGGTCTGGCTCGGGGCCGCGCGCACCGCAGAGGCCGGCTCTGGCCTGGGCCGGGCTCCGGGCAGGGTCCTTCCGGGCCCGAGTCTCCCTCTGGGGCCTGCAGCCGCCGGAGCTCCTCGGGCTGCAGGGCCTGGTACCAGGGCGGGGGCGCGCCTTCGGGGGCTAGCACGGGGCCGGCCGCCTCCTGGTCGGCTCCGCAGGCCCCTCGGGCCCCCGGCCTCACGGCGGCCGCCGGGAGCTGCAGGAACCGCTGCATGGGGGCCGGGTCCTGCTCGAGATGGGCCGAGCTGACCGGGCGCTGGACGCCTGCCACCGCCAGGGGCCCGCCCGCCTCGAAACCGGACACGGGCAGGGAGGGCAGCTCTGGTTTCCTCCTGGCTGGAGGGCAGGAGGGCAGGGCCGGGCCTGGCCAACCCTCTGGGCGGGGCAGGGGCGCTCCAGGCCCACGGGGGGGTGCGGGTGCTCAGGTCGCGCCTCCTCAACCTCGGAAGCCTCTAGCGCCTCTTCCTCCCTCCTGGCGGGCTTCTCAGCCCCCAGTCCCCACGACCCCGGCAGCCAGCACAGCCCCCCAGCCCCTGGCAGAAAATAAAGGGCCCGAGGACCCGGTCTTCGCCCAACTCTCCCCCCACCTCGCCCTCCCCCGGCAGAGCCGCGCCCCCCAAGGCCCGTGCACCTCCCCTCCCAGCGCTTGGGGCTCTGCCCCCTCGCGGCCCCTCAGCCTCTCAATCTCCCCTTGCCCGCTGCGTCACACGCCCGCCGAGCCCAGCTGACGGCACCCCGAGCGCCCGGCCCCCCGCCCCCAAGCAGCTCCGCCGGCCAGTGGCTTTGGGCGCTGGCCGGGGCCTGGGTGAAGAGCAGGGCCCGGTGTCACCGTGCAGAGCTCGGCCCGCAGGCGCGGAGAGACAGGCACGGGCACAGCAGGGGCCACGGTCTCTGGTGCACCCAGCTTCTCTGTGTCTTTGAGGTATTCACAGTGGGATATCGGGGGTACCTAGCCCCCCTCCCCGGCTCTGCAGAATGGCCTCCCGTGGCCTGTCCTCGTTCAGCTTCACCACATCTGGCATCGACACCACCTGCTGCCGCCTCCTCCCCGAGCCCCCCGTTATTTTCCTCCGCCTTCCGGTTACTTTTCCCAGTCCTGTGAACCCCGTTTGTAAGGCAAGTGAAGTTGTCAGTGTTTCCGCCCTCCCGCCCTTAGCACCAGTGATCGACCCTGGGTGTGCACGCGTGCCTGAGGGGTGTGGGCGGCGTGCGAGGGCGCACTGGGCCTGATGCGGGCTGGGCCTGTGAGGGCAGAGTCAGCAGCCAGAACGGGGAGCAGAGCGCGCGGCAGAGGCCACGAGAGACGCCCAAGAGCCCAGAGAGAGTGGAGATCCGCCGGGGGCTGGGGGCTGCAGCCTCCCGGCCCCCCGGCCCCCCACCTGCCCTGCACCTGGTCGCCGCACTGCAAATGGTGCAGAAAGATCATTAAAGGCCTGAAAAAGCCAGCGAGGGCCCCAGGACACGCCTCTGCCTGCCTGCCCGAATCACAGAGCCCCTGCCCGGGCCCGCTGGCCACACCCTTCTCCCTGGCTGTCAGCTGGAGGTCAGAGTGCGCGGGGTTCACACCCGTGCCCAGTCCGACCTCGAAGCTCTCCCCAGGTCAGCGTCGCCTCCCCTGAGGCTCTGCCGAGTGCATAGGGCTCTCCGCAACCGGAACCCCTGCTGGGCAAGGCCTGACTGTCCCTAGGGGGCGACAATCTCCTCGCACCTGAAAATGGGCTTAACTTTATTTCCCACAAATTTGCACCTTCTCCAAGAGCTCGCAGCAGCGCCCCCTCTCCAGGGCTTCGATAATGATCACCCAGACTTCATCCTTGTCTTCTTCCAGGCCCGTCTTCTCAGCCTGAGCCCCCGTTAGCCAGCGGGGCTATAGCTCCCGCCTCCACGGCCCTCGAGTCCCCCGTCCCTCCCCTATTAGGCCAGCAGGGAGCATCCCCAACATCAGTGGGCTCCTCACTCGTCTCTGGCCCACCCAGCCCACCTCCAACCACTTCCCACAGCGTAGCCCAGATGCCTAAAACGCAAAGCTGACGCCCACCCCCGCATCCCCCGCCCTCACTGCTGGTCACTGCAGCAGCCCGCAGGGGTGCAGCCGCCCGCACTCACCCTGGCCCCACGCCCCGCCCCCTTCACGGCCCTTCCCGCCAGCGCGCACCTCTGCGTGGAACACCCCTCCTTCTCCCTCTTCTCAGGGCCCCGGGCGCCTCTCCTGCACCCCACCCAACACCGAACTGCCGGGTCCAGCCCCTCTGGGACCGTCTCCTGCCCAGGCTGTAGTCACGGCGCCCAGCGAGGTTCACAATGCAGGAATAAACGAACGACCCCACAGCCGGGTGGGGAGTTAAGGCGGCGGGAAGTCGGGAGCAGGGATGGGCCGGGCTGGAAGGCGAGAAATGCGCGTGGGGCCGCCAGACCTGGGAGGTTCCGATGCCCGCGGGGCTGACCTTGACCCCCGCGCACGCGTTCTTTTGGGGTCAGCTCCCGCAGAGCACCGAAGCCACAGAGCGGAAAGGCCTCCCCGGGCCCCCTCGCCGCTGCCCCCTTCCCCAGCACCCCCTCCTCGGGCCGGGCGCTGTCCATGGTGCCGGGGCGCCCGTCCTCCGAGGCCGGCGCTCACCGCTTGTAGTCGGACGAGAAGATGCCGCCGCTCGCCGGGTCGTGGCCGTACTCGGGCTCCCCGGGGCCGGCGGAGCCGCCCTTGTCTTCGCTGTAGGCGGGCGCGGCCGACATGGGGCGGCCGGCGGGCTTCGGCGGAGGAGACGGCGCTGCCGGGGGCGGCGGGCGCGGGGGCGCGGGGGCGCTGGGCCGGGCCTCACGGAGGCCGCGCGGGTGCGGGCGGGTGCGGGCGGGCGCGGGCGCGGGCGCGGGCGCGGGCGCGGCGGGTGCGGGGCGAGCAGGTCCTCAATCAGGGCCGCGCGCTCGGGTCTTAAAGGCGCCGCGCCCGCCGGGCCGGGCGTGCCCGCGGAGGGCGGGGGAGGGGCCGCAGGGCCGGCCCCGCCTCGCCCCGGGGAAACCCCCTCCCCTCGCCGCTGCAGGTTCCGCCCCTTTAAAGGGACTGGCTGCACCCCCGGGCGCTGGGGCTGCGGGAGGTTGCCAGGCTGACCGTGGGGGTTCAGATCGGCTCCCCCACCCCAGACCACTCAGTGGGACGATCTGTCGGCGCCCGCTCGCCCCAGACAGCAGCGCGGCAGCCACCCGCGGTGTGGAAGGAGATGGGGGGCTGAAGAGAAGGTTGTGCCCCAAGACCAGAGACGGGCCTCAGAGGCCAGGACGCCCCTCCTCCCCCTTCCACCTTCCCCACAAATCTGGGCTGTAGCCGGCCGCGGGCAGACGTGAGGACAGATAAAAGGGACGCGAGCCCTGAATTCAGCTTTGGAAAATTGTTTAATGATTATTTCTGATGCTGCCATGGCCGCTCAGGAGGGTGCGCGGTCACTCCTAGGCCACGGTCAAGTCCGTGACCACCCACACCTAGCAAGGAAAGGAACCGGGAGAGGCTGGGTTAGGGTCCGCCGCGACCGCCAGGACTCCTGCATCTCAAGGGGTCTCCAGCTCAGCTCCCAGACCGAGATGCCCCCAGGAAAGTAGCCACTGGGCAGGGGCAGGGGAGGGACTCAGCTGGGCTGAGGCTGGGGCATCAGATGGCGTCTCTGGGCCGAGCATGGGGGAGGAGGCGCGGGGCCAGCCACCGACGGGCGGAGTCCACAGTGCTGTCCAGATGCGCCTCCAGGCCAGCAGGGGGGATGGGCGTGGCCGAGAGGTGGGTCCTGTAGGCCTTGGGGTTATGGGAATGGGTGTGGGGATGGGGGGGCACTGAGCTCGGAGGTTGTAGACTGGAGTAGGAAATGTGACGGGTCTCTGCCGGGGGGCTGCAGGGGTTCAGAGTTGTGGAGCCCCAGGCAGGCCCTGCATGTTTTGGGGGCTCTGGGTCTGCCAGAGCAAAGAGATCCTGAGGTTGAGGACGTGGCCCCGTGCAGGGGAGACGCACCCTTTTCGGGAGCAGGCGGGCTAGCTGGCTCCCGGCGGGCAGCGGCGCAGGGGTCGCGCTGTGGGTCGCCTGCGTGGGTGGCCGAGGCCGCACTCACCAGCTACCACCGCGAGTCCGGGCCAGGCTCCAGCTCCAGCAGGCGCAGCGCAAAGTGCACGCAGTTGCTGCGCGTGGGGTGATAGGGCGGCGGGTCCGCCTCCACGGCCTCGCGCACCCGCTGCAGCGCCACGCAGTCCACGCCCCCGCGCCTGCGCAGCACGCGCCACGGCGAGCGCGAGTGCAGCAGGGGCCGCTGCCCGTTTGGACGCCACGCCTTCGCAGGAGCCCAGAAACGCGTGGGGCAGGGGCGCTCCCGGATCCTTGCCTGCCCGGGGTGGGGTGGGTACAGATTAGAGCGGGGCCCAGCTCTTGTGACCCCCGCTGAGCGGTGACTCCGCATCCCCCTCGTGCCCACGGTGTCCTCGTGCCCACCTCAACACGTGCGCACCCCCACCTGCGCCCTGGGGAGAGGAGTGGGGGGGCGGGGGTCTCCTCAGGCTGCTCACCCTGGAAGTGGATGATCTCCCCTTGGCCGCAGTACACACCCACGTGGGCCCCGAGCCAGCGGCCGGCCAGGCACAGCAGCCTGAACAGAAGAGGTCCCCCGGCTGGGGCTCGCCGCCGCCCAGCTCCACCGCCTCGAAGTGCTGGCCCAGGAGAGCCTCGGAGAAGAACTTCCAGGTGCTGGCTGCCCGTCAGCTCCTGGGAGAGAAGGAGCAGACGGACCTGTGCACAGACGGACCCAGGAGGGGCTGGGTCCCGCGGGGGGCTGGCGAGGTCCACCCGGAGCTCAGGGAGCCCAAGGTGGACGTGTCCACCTGCCGCATGAGGGGCATCTCGGGCCAGTCGGGCCCTGAGCACCAGCCACCGGGAGCTCCTCATCTCAGGTTCCTGCTGCGCCCCCCCTCCCCGCCTCCCCCGCCAGCCCCCATCTGGCCACTTCCTGGAGGCCGCTCCCGGCCCGGCAGCAGGTACCTGGGTGGAGCAGAAGACCTGAAGAGACAGAGAGAGCCGGGTGAGACGTGGCTGCGCGGCCCCCGCGGGCCTGCCCAGAGGCCTCGGCCACAGCAGCTGCTGTTTTAGAGGCCGCGCAGGCCCACAGGAGGGTCCATCTCCCCGGTTTCGGGACACGGAGGCCGAAGGGACAGGCTACACGCGGCCTGACCGTCCTCACCAGTCTGGTCTGCGAGGGAGGGAGGAGCTCGGGCCCCTGCTCTCCTCGGGGGAGAACTCTGGGCCTTGGGCGCAGGCCGCACCCCCAGCTGAGTCTGAGCCCCGGCCCGGGGCAGTGGGTGAAGGTGGGCGCTGGGCCCGAGCTCCCTCGCAGCTGGTGGAGGAGGGCGCGGCCCAGGTCCCCGATGCTGGGGGCTGCCGCGGGTGGGAGGGGCCGCACAGAAACGGGGCGTGGCCTGCTCGGCGCCCCACGCGGAGTCCCGCCCCAAGGCCCGACCTCTCGCCCTCCCCGGCCCTCCTGGCCCCCTCCAGAGTCCCTGCTTGGAACTGGCTCATTTTCCCAGGCTCGAACGACTACCTCGCCCCACTTTGCCTGGGACGGTCCAGGTTTTAAAATAGAAAACCTGGCGCGTTGGACCCGGGAAGCCTGGCCAGCCGCGCCCCTCCCCGCGCCCGGGAGGGTCCAGGAGGAGCCGGGCTCAGGGGCAGCCCCGGGCTTTGGCCGCAGCCTTCACAGCCCGGTGAGCAGAGGGCACTGGACTCCTGCTTCGCACCCCCAAACCACTGGGCCACCGCTGTGGGAGCAAGTGGACAGTCCTGGCCCTGCGGGGCAGCGGACACCCCACCCGGGGAGGAGGAAAGCCCGGCCGAGGCTTCTGCTCCGGTTACCTTGGACGTGAAGCTCATCTAGGGAGGAAGAAAAACAGTGGTCAGGCCGCTGGGGCCGCTGGGGCCGCTGGGGCCGCTGGGGGCAGCAGGGGCCCCGCCGGAGGCCGCGCGGCTGCCGGCCTGTCTGCGGGCGGCTGTGCGGCTGTGCGTGTGGCGGCCGTGAGCCCGCTGGACGCTGCCCGGCCCCAGAGCCCAGTGCTGGCTCCCACTTCTCTGCACGGCTGGTCAAAGGGCCACTTCCTGCTCCGGCCTCAACTTCTTCCTCTGCGAGTGGGGAAGGCCTGGGGCCCGGCCTCTGTGGCGCCCTGAGAGCTCTCAGGCTGGCGGGGGCGGGGGCGGGGCTGCTTGTTGGGGCGCCCTGCGCCTGCACACTGGGCACCAGGGGCGGCCAGGTGGGGAGAGTGTCTCAGCTGCCGGGAGAACAAGGGGCCCTCAGAGGCTGGAGGCCGCCCGTGACCCCTGCCCAGAGCCCTCTGGGAACCACCTAGCCAGGAAGCCCCGGGGCCTCCCGGCCTGCCCGCCCAGAGGTGGGGGGAGGCGGCGCTGTGGCCGCGGACCTGCGCTTTGATTTGGGGCCCTCGACATAGGGGTCTGAGCGGAGAGCCCGGCTCCAGCCAGAAGCATGACATTTCTTGCCAGAAATTACTAGCCCCCCAGTGCGCCCTGAAAAAGGTAGTTGTGACTTTCCCCATTTTACAGATGGAGAAGCGGAGGCGCGGAGAGGTTGCCACGGTGACCAGCCAGGAGTCCGGCTCCTCCAGGGCTCAGGACCACACCGGCAGCCGCCTCTCCCGCGGCGCCCCTCCCACCGCAGGGACAGCCCTGCGCGGCCCTCGCCCTCCCGGCCCAGCGGGTCTCCTCTGCAGGAGGGAGGGAGGGCGCCAGCGCCGCCCTGGTGGGGGCCTCAGGGCAACAGCTCAGTAAGGGTGCCCCCCCAGCGGAGTCGGGGTGACAGGCCCCCTCTCCGGCCTGGGCCGCCCTTCCCCAGAAGCCCCTGCGGGACCTGCACCGCGAAGTGCAGTCTCCCAGCAGTCATGGGGCACTAGGCCCCCCCTCCCCCCTTTCTTTCAGGCCAGGTTTTGGGGTCACTGCTCTGTCATCCTTCAGCCAGAGAAAGGGCTGGGGTCCCTGCCAGGGTTGAGCAGGCCCTTCCCTTAGGCCCCCAGCACGCCTGACCTGGGCCCCCTCCCTCTTGCTGAGGCCCCACCCGAGGCCCAGCCCGCCGAGCTCCTTACTGTGCAGGGGCTGCGCCTTGCCGGCTGGTCTCCTGCGGCAGGAGGACAGAGGACAGGCCGTCCCACCTCGAGCAGATAAAGGGGCTGAGCAGGAAGCCCGGGGCCTGTTCTGTCCGTCACTGACCGGCCGGTCTGATGGCCTCGCCCCCGCCTCCTGGGTGGCAGCTGGACCTGACACGGGGTCTGGTGGGGTGACGGGGCCCTCACCCACCCTCTGTCTTTCTGGGGTTCAGCCCATTACGCACACCTGCTGTGCCTGCTCTCTGCACCCAAACTTCTGCCCTCACTGGCCTCCAGGGGACCCACAGGCCCCGCGCCCAGCCAACTGTGGTCAGAGAACACAGGCCACGGTGTCAGTCCCCTTCAGCTGACAGAGTCGCGCCCCAGCGGGTACAGTCTGTGGTGGCACAGGCCGCTAACGCGTGCTTTGCACAGGTTGGGGGAGGGGTCAGGAAACACCAACTAGGTCACAGTAATTGGCAAGTTGAAATCTGTGTCTGCTGATTTTTTTTAAAGATTTATTTATTTATTCATAGAAGCTGGCGTGCAGGCCAGAGGCGTGGGGCGGTGAGAGGGTTCACCAGAGACAGAATGGGGAGCAGAACAGGCAGATCGACTGAAGTACACTGCTGAGGGGAGCTGTGGGCGAGGCAGGAGCGGTCTGCTGTGCCCTGTGGGAATCTCCCCAGCCGGGCGTTGAACTTTTGCAGCAGCTGCTGACAGCTCCACAGCGCTGCACTTAACTGGTTGAGCCGTGTCGGTTGATTTTTGTGTAGTTTTCCTATTGTTGTTAAGAGAGGTGCAAAAACTTCCAGTTATGATTGTGGGATTGCTTTTCCCTTCGATGCTACTGACTTTTGCTCTGTCGATTTTGAGATTCTGCTACTACATAATAAGCCCTCTGTGACTGCTGTGTCTTCCTGAGGCACTGACTTCTTATTGTCCATCCTTACCCTGCCAAGGGCTCTCCTTGCTAAAACTTTTTGAAGTTTATTTCATCTGATATAACGCACATTCACTACAGGTGTCTTTTACCGTTTATTACTGTCCTCTGTCTGCGTCATATTTAAAGTGCCTCTCTTCTGACAGAATACAGTTGAGTCAGTCTTGATTTTGCAATCTATGGCTTCAAATGCAAGAGTTTAGTCCTTAGATTATTTCATGTAACAGCTGATATGGTTGGACTTAGGTCTACTGTTTTGGGTACTTGTCTTTCCCCCACTGGTTTTTGTTGCTCTATTCTCTCCTCTTGCCTACCTGCCATTTAGCTCTATCTTTGTCTTGTATTTTAGTGGGTTCTCTAGATATTACAATGTAACTTTTTTTAAACAATCTATGTAGACACAATATTGTGTGACTTCAGATAAAATGGAGAAGGCTGGTGACCCCACAGGTCCACTTACCACCCCCCCCATCCTTTATGCTCTATGTCTACACACACCACAAATCCCACAGGCCAATGTTATAATTCTTGCTTTAAACAGTCCCGTGTTTTAAGAAAAAACAGGTTTTTGCCACTTCTGATCTCTGTTGTAGGGCTACGCCATATTTTGCTTATCCATTCACCAGGGGGTGAGCACCGAGGCTGTGTCCACTGTTTGAATAGTATGAATAATCCCGTATTCACACATTCTCATCCTGACTTTGGTCTGAATGTGTTTTTAGTCCTATTGATTATATACCTAGGTGAGGACTTGCTAGATCCTCGTTTATTCCATGTCTGGCTTTTTGAGGACCCACCCAGCTGCTTTCCAAAGCAGACACCCTGGGGTGCGCTCCTGCTTCTCCCCTTCGGGGGCACTTGCGCTTGCCTGTCTTTTTGATCACGGCTGCCCCAGCAGGAAGGAGGTGTAAGCCCGCTGCAGTCTTCACTTGCCTTTCCCTGACGCGCAATGATGTTGAGCGTCTTTTCCTGTGCTCGCCGACCGTTTGTATATCGCCTTTGGGGAATGTCTGCTCGATACTCTTGCCCATTTTAAACTGGGCTGTGATTTTACTCTTAGGTTGTAAGAATTCTTGGTATATCTGGGTTCTTGAGAGTTATTAAATATATGGTATATACACATTTCCCTCATTCTGTGCACTGTCTTTTCACAGACACTGAAAAGACACAAAAGCTTTAGCCTATTTTTTTGTTGTTGCTTGTGCCTTGGTGTCATGTAAGAAATTATTGTCTAGTGGGGCCTCCCCGGTGGCGCAGCGGCTGGGCGCTGCGCTGTGGACCTGTTGGCAGCGGCGACGCAAGTTCGATGCCCGGCCGGGGAGAGTCCCACATGGTGGGGCCGACCTCTCCTGCCTCGCCCGCTGCTCCCCTCAGCAGTGTATTTCTGATCTGCCTGTTCTGCTCCCCACTCTGTCTCTGGTGAACCCTCTCGCCGCCCCACGCCTCTGGCCTGTACCCAAGCTTGTGTGCATAAATAAAATAAAATCTTTAAAAAAAAAAAAAAAAGAAAGAAATTATTGTCTAGTGCAAGGTGACAAAAACTTGCACCTATGTTTTCTTCTAAGAGTTTTCTAGTTTTAGCTCTTTAGGTCTTTTATCCACTTTGAGTGCATTCTTGTATTTGATATGAGACAGGGAACCAGCTCAGCCTTTGGCCTCTTATCTCAGGTTATCACAGTGCCACTTGTGCAAAGTCTTCTACTGAATGATCTCGGGACTCTTTTTGGAAATTAATTGGCCATGGATTTGTTTCTAGACTATCAATTCTATATGAGACATCGATCTAGATAGCTATCCTTATGCAAGTAGCAGAGTTATCTCGATTATTGTAGATTTGTAGTAGGTTTGAAATAGGGAAATATGCCTCTTCCAACTTTCTTCTTTTTAAAGATTGCTTTGGCCATTTAGGGCCTCTTGCAATGCCATATGATTTTAGGGTCAGCTTGTCCGTTTCTTTTAGAAAAGGGCAGTCTTTTGATACGGATTGTTTTCAACTTGTAAATGGTTTGGGAAGTACTGCCATCTTACTACAGTTGTGTGTCATTAACAAGGCGGATGCTTCTAAGAAACACGTCAGAGGCAATTTCATTGTGCAATGTTGCAGGCACAGCTTGGGCCAAAGGCCCTCTCAGGGAACAGACTTTAAAACCAGCTGTAACTCCTTGATCCAGGGGTTAGCTCAAAGGGGCAGTGTTTGGAGGAAGAAACACCATTTTGATACTGGTATGAAGATTCACAGGAGCAAAATCAATGAGCAAAATCTTGAAAAGATACATTATTCCCCAAACAGAACTTCTCCATTTTGCAGGCACAGCAGAGGCCCCAGAAGAGGCCCGGCTCACCCTGCAGGCGCGGGTGGCGCCCACTGACGAGCTTCGAAGCCTCGGGACTCGAGCTGTGCCTGGCCACAGAAGGCTTTGACCCACGCCCGCACAGCTGCCCCAGGCGAGACCGCTACCTTGTCCTCAAAAGCCTCGAAGCCTGGCGCTGACACGGCCTCTTTAAGGATGTAGGTTTTCGGCCACTCCTAAGTTTCCAGAATAGGGAGGTTTCACCCATTTTATTTATTTATTTATTTATTTTTATTTTTAAATTTTTTTTAAAGATTTATTTTATTTATACATACAAGCTGGGGCACAGGCCAGAGGCGTGGGGCGGCGAGAGGGTTCACCAGAGACAGGGTGGGGTAGCAGAACAGGCAGATCAGAAATACACTGCTGAGGGGAGCAGCGGGGAGGCAGGAGAGGTCTGCCGCACCATGTGGGACTCTCCCTGGCCGGGCATTGAACTTGAGTCGCCGCTGCCAACAGCTCCACAGCGCAGCGCCCAACCGCTGCACCACCAGGGAGGCCCGGTTTCACTAATTTTAAGGATTTGCTCTGTGGAGGTAATTTTCCTCCACAATTAGTTCTCCAGAGTTCCCGCGAAACTTTCAGCAGCCTTATATGAGCGTTCACAGACTTGCTCCCACATTATGGAATGACTGATGATTCCTGAGTCATTTAAACCCAGAGCACAGTCATTTCGACACCGGAGTCAGGGCAGCCTGTTCTTTCAACATCACACACTTTGCCTTGGTCCCGCCTGTGTCGGTGCTGAGAGATGTGCTCTGAACAGTCTTCATTCAGGCCGGCAGAAGCTTCTCCATATCTGATGACAGCTGTTGGAGAATTTTTGCTGCATTTACGTAGTTCTTGTTAGCCTACAGCTAATACTGTTATTATATATCATTATAATAAATAACACTAAGTGCTACCTCAGGCAGGAAATAAACTTAGATGTTTTATAGAACTCTGAAAGACTGAAAGATTGTACACTATGACACGAATAATATGACTCATCCCATAGTCCTCTAAGGAGCTGCTGAAAGTTTCTAAGCCACATAAACTTTGGAATTAGAAGTTTTAGAGAATAACTTGTTGCCAGTGACCGATAATGAAAATAGGGAAGGAAGGGTTGGTTTTTTTAGATGGCTGGATGAGTGCAAATGAATAATCAAGTGATGAATAGGTTAACTGAGGCAGAGGCAAGAACATAAAGTAGGGGACAAAGAGATCGAGGTGACGGATACTTGAGAGTCCTTTTCATTGGACTGTCCCCAGTAAGTTACAACTCTTCCTTTCTAACTTAAGTAGGTTAAGGGCTAAGGTTTCTCCTACCCTCACTCTTGACTCCTGGGCCCGGTGAGCAACACTGCTCCAACTCTCAGGGTGCTGTAACATCAGTCTGTTGATCCTCTCAAAACAAGCACAGACGGGCACTCTAGCGAGAGTGACTTTAAAGTGTCTTTTTCGAGGTTTGAAGGGCACAACCAGACCAGACCTAGATGTTCTGAGAGTTGAGCGCCGTGGGGCACAACATAGAGGAGCTACAGTTCGCTGGGCTGACAGGGCTATTGGGAGAGCGGGACGTAAATCTTCATGAGCTTTTCCTCCTGGTTTGTTACAGACAAAGCTTCGTTTCTGATCTCTGTCCAGGGTCATTATGGGAAGGCATTTAGAGGCCTGCAACCAGGAAGATCCTTGCCGGTGTCTCTCCTGCCTTTCTTTTCTTTTCTTTCCCAATATATTTATTTATTTATGCATACAAGAGCTGGGGTGCAGGCCAGAGGTGTGGGGGTGATTCACCAGAGACAGAGTGGGGAGCAGAACAGGTGGATCAATGAAATCCACTGCTGAGGGGAGCAGCGGGGTGACAGGACAGGTCTGCTGCACCCTGTGGGTCATCTCCCTGAAGAAATGGAAAAAAGGCAGCAGACCCAAGGGACAGATGGTAAAACAAAGACTAAACAGAACAGGAAAATAAGGTAAGGAACAGCCGTACAGAGCAGGACAGAGAGAACGGGACTGGGAAACCTGGCGAGCTCCCAAGGTAGGCGGATTCCGAAGACAGGTGACCTAACACACTTTTAGGCTCACCCCAAGGCTCCTAGGCTCCTCGAACTCGCGCTGCAGTGGCTGTGACAGCTTCATAGGCTGAGACTTACCCCTGCGCCGCCAGGGAGGCCCCCATCTTTCATACCTTCCATAGCCACACCTGCAGCGGGGCCCGGTGCATGCAATGGAGCACAGCACAAAGCATCTATCCTCCAGGAGCGCGAAGGGGGAGCTGTCACTGACAAACTGCTGGCTGAGTCACAGAAATGACTTCCCAGGTATCTTTGTTTTGTTAAGGAAGCGGCCTCACGGGCGCAATGATCCAGATTTTATTCCCAACAGAAATCAGGAAAAGTATCTCAACTCTGTTTTGCAATGTCGTAAGCACAGACTGGTTCTTCCTGAAGAAATCACAGGTTGTTCTGCTTGAGCACACAAGTGCCTATCCATGTTCTTCTCACTGCTGGGGCTCTTCAGTTCTTTGCAGAGACTGAGGTTCCTGCCTGGCGTTATCTTCCCTCTGCCTGAGTGGCTTCCTTTCGTATTTCCTGAGGTATGTCTGCTGCTGCCCAATTCTTTTAGTTTTCACATGTCTGGGAAAAGTCTTCACCTGTTTTTGAAAGAAAGTCCAGAATCGGGACAGAATTCTAGCTTGACGGTTTTCCACTCAGCGTGGAAGGACCTTGCTTCACTGCCTGGCGTTGTTGCCAAGTTACCTGCTGCTGTCCCTGCCTTGGTTCTTCTGTATGGAGTGGCTTCTTTCTCCCTTCCCTCTGGTTGCTTTTAGTTTTTCTTTTTCACTGATTTTGAGAAATTTGATGATAACATGCTTGGTTTATTTGTCTTCGTGTTTCCTATTCCTGTGTTCACAGAGCTACGATGTATGGACTTACAGTCCTCAGTAATTTGGGAAAACTTTTGGTCATTATTTTCTCAAATATATATACATATATTAATATTTATTGATTTATGCATACAAGAGTTGGGGTGTAGGCCAGAGGTGTGGGGTGGTGAGAGGAATCAGAGATAGTGGGGAGCAGAACAGGTGAATCTACTGAAGTCCACTGCTGAGGGGAGCAGCGGGGAGACAGGAGAGGTCTGCTGTGCCATGTGGGTCAGCTCCCTGGCTGGGGATCGAACTCGGGCTGCAGTGGCTGCTGACAGCTTCATAGTGCTGAGACTTAACCCCTGCACCCCAGGGAGGCCGGCAGATAGCTTCTTAATGCTGAGATTTAACAACTTGTGCCACCAGGGAGGCTCCTCAAATATATATTTTATCCTCCTCTCTCCTATCTTCATTGGGGCCTCAATTACAAGCTTACGCGGCTACTGAGGTTACCTCTAGGTCCATGATGCTCTGTGGATATATTTTAAAAACTCCCGTTTCATGTTTGATCCTTTCTTTTACTCTGCTTCACAGTCACGCTCTTCTGCAAGGTCTAACCTGCCATTAATCCCATTTACTCCTCATCTCACACAGTTATCACCTCAGAAAGTTCAGCTAGGGCTGCTGAGCTCTGCCATGTTTCCACTTCACTTTCTGGATACAGAATATGGCTGCAGTGACGTCTGATGTCTGTCTCTGCCGGCTCTAATGTCCTCATTAGTTCTGAGCTGGTTTCAATTATTCTTCACCCTGTAATGGATTGGATTTTCCTGCCTGGTGTCAACTGTTTTGGAATTCACCCCTTTGAACTATTTTTTTCTGTACATGCCCAGTAATCCTTCACTGAATACTTGACATTGATTTGTTTTGTTGCTAACTGCTGCGTATTTTTGCATTTCTTTATATCCCGGCCTCTAACACAAGGGGACCTTGATAAGTATTTGGTAAATGAATGAATAAAAAGTGAGTAGGCTAAACAGGATCTACTTCCTCTATAAGAGGCAGAGTTTTAGTGGAAGCATCCTTAATGTAAATGCGCCAGATGATAAAAACCCTGTTTAGAAACGGCTTGGCATTTGGCAAGAGGAACTGTCTTTCCTCGATTCTCTTAGTGACACGAAGGGGAGTATATTAACCTAATTGATGGTGCCTAAGCGGACGGCACATCTCAGTGATAACATCTTACATTTGATTAAATATTTATCACCAAATACTATACTATAGATTTACCATAGGTTGATTTCTAATATCTTGTTCATTCTGTGTGCTGTAAATATCTTCCAGTATGTCTCGTTTTCATTGTCTCTATGGTGCCATTTGATGAGCTGATATTAATTTTATATAGCTAAATTCACACCTCTTTTCTGCAGTAATCAGCAGTCTGTGTCTTGTTTAAGAACTTTTCCAGATGAGAAAGATAGTCTTATTTTGCCCTCAAAGCTTTGATCTATCTTTAATCCCACATGGAACTGCAGTGCAGACGGGGCCCGAATCCCTTAAATGGATCAAACCATCGCCCCAGCGCGCGCCTCCCTCGCCCTCTTCCCCGCGAGCCTCGGCGCCAGCTGGGCCCAGCCGCGTCCCCCGCGCCCCAGCGCCCCGTCTGCCCGCGCGCCCCAGCGCCCCGTCTTCCCGCGCGCCCCAGCGCCCCGTCTTCCCACGCCCCAGCGCCCCGTCTGCCCGCGCGCCCCAGCGCCCCGTCTTCCCGCGGCCGCAGCAGCCTGGCGCGACGCCCCCGCCCTGCCCTCCGCGCGCGTCCTGCCCTCGGCCTCCGCTCCTCCGCACGGCCCCGCAAACCCTCGCCCCACCTCGCCGGCGAACGTCCCGCCCGCCGGGCCCGGGCGCCGCTCCCGCCACCGCCGCGCCCGCGCCGGCCAGGGAAGCCCCAGGCTGCCCACTTGCGCCGCCCGCCCCGAGGTCCCTCATCGCCGGGCCCGCTGCCCGCCGCGCGCCGGCCGCGCCCGCCCCGCCCTCCGCGCCTCTCCCCCGAGCGCCCGCCCGGCTCCGTCAGTCTGTCACCGCGGAGCCCGCGACCCGCCGGGCTGGGGGCGCCCGGGAGGCGGAGCCCGGCCCGGCCCCGCCCCGCCCTGCCCCGCCCCACGCCGCCCGGCCCCGCCCCCGAGCGTGCGCGGCGCGCGGCGTCACGTCACGCTGCCGTGGGCGGGACTTCCGGCGCGGCCCCCTGCGCCGGAAGCGTGAGGGCGCCGGGCGGGCGGCGCCGCGCGAGGGGAGCGGGCTCGCGGGCCGGTGGCCGGGGCGGAGTGGGCGCGCCCGGGCCTCGGCCCTCGCCCGTGGTGCTCCGCCTTCTCGGGTAGCCCGGGGGCGGCGCTGGGCGCGGGGCGGCTCCGCGGACGGGGAGGGACGCGCCACGCGGGGCCTGTGGGCCTCGTCCCTGGCCGCTCCCCCAGGCCGCCGGCCGCACCGGGCGTTGCTGTTATTTTATTCTTTAAAGATTTATTCATTTGTGCACACAAGCTGGGGTGCAGGCCAGAGGCGTGGGGCGTGAGAGGGCTCACCAGAGACAGTGGGGCGCAGAACAGGCAGATCCGCTGAAATCCACTGCTGAGGGGGCAGCGGGGAGACAGGAGGGGTCTGCTGCGCCCTGTGGGAAGCTCCCTGGGCGGGGATCGAGCTCGTGCTAAAGTGGCTGCGACAGCTTCATAGGCTGAGACTTAAACCCTGCGCCCCAGGGGGGCCCCTGGGCGTTTCTTTTAAGTGCGTGCCATTGCCAGGGTCCAGCCTCCAAGTGGGCAGCGCGTCACTTGGTGCTGGAGATGGGCACGGCCACCTTGGGTCGCCCTCTCCCTTCAGTTCAAAGGGGAGCGCAGCAAGGGGACAGGCTTCACTTCTACAGCTCGTTAGTGCGGGCGGGGGCTGGAAGCTCCCTGACTCTGGGCTACTGAAAGGTGGGCGTTTCTGGGGAGGGAGGTAGCCTGAAGAGGGCCGTGCGGTGGGTTCAGGTGCACTGTGAATCCATCAAAGGCGGCTTCGGGATCGGCCACTGACCTGCACTTTCGAGACTAGATGGACACGCTCTGTCCGTTGTTTCTGGCCTTCCCGTCAGCAGCTTTGTGTAGTAGCAAGACGGCGACGGAGGGCTCCTTGTCTGTTATGTACCTTTCACACAGGAAGGCCTGGGTTTGCAGACGTGCGCCGCGGTGGAGGACCTACAGCCAGCGGCGTGGTCTCAGCGCTCACTGGGAATATTTGCTGTAACCCCTGGAAATGTTTACCCCAGACGTTGCCTGAATCTGAAGCCAGCTGTAAAGAACTTGTAAGTTGCCAGCAGGTTCAGGTGCGCTGCTGTAGCGGGTCCCGCGGTCGAACCTCGGCAGCGCTGGGTCTGCTGCTCCCACTGCCTGAGTGTTGTGTGCTTGCCGCCGACTTTCTGCTCTGACAACAGGCAGATGTGTGGTGGGCAGGTGGGCAAGTGCAGCGGTCTCGGCACATTAGCAAACCCTGGAAAATGTAGTGTCACCTAGGGGAAGTCTTGGGTGGCAGACTCCTCAGGTATATTGGAAGAAAAGAAAGCTTGAGAATGATTCCTCTGTCTTTAACCCCTGCCACTCCCCAGCACCCCCAACAAGCAGCACTGTTGTTTCTATGTTCTGGTCATTCAGAAATCACACAGGTGCGGTTCCTGCCTGTCATTTGCTTACAGTCACGTGAAGTAGGCGCAGCTCACCTAAGTATTACAGGAGAGGTGTGATTAGCACTTAACTCAGCCTGGGGTGTTGGGAGGTGGGGGGAGTTGGGCAGTGTCCAAGAAAGGACTTTTGAGCTCTACAGACACTAGGGGACAAGGGCGAGTCGGTGCCATTCCAGGTGCCTGGGGGCCGTGGCTGGTGCCTAGGGAATAGGCACTGGGCTGTCGCCAACCCAGTCTGTTTGCATTTAAGGGCCTCTCTTGAGCTTCTTTCGGAGAAGAGACCCACCGGAGGCAGGAGTGAGCCTGTCTCGCAGCCTTCGGCTCGCTGTTCTGAGTTAGTCTGCAGAAGCACCGTCCCTGGCGTGTGCGGCTGCCAGTGTTGGCATCGGCTGCAGGCTGCTAGCGCAGGGTGCGCGCTTCAGATCGATGAGTTTCATCCCACCAGGATTTGGGTAAGGTGGGGACGGAGCAGCAGAATTCTGGGAAAGTCTGGGAAAATGGAAAAGCCATCTGAGTTGGGCTTAATTTTTTCTGGGGTTGGGAGAGACAAGCAGTGAGGAGGCAGGACGTGACTTCCCTGGCCGGGACCAGGGCCTGTGGGGCAGCAGCTCTACAAGGGTCACCATCTGGCGTTGTGCCTGGGCCATCTCGCTCTCCTTCCGGGAGACGTCCTCGCTGGCCAGCTTGGGTCTTCTCCCCGATCGTAAAGCTCGTCCGTTACCTTCATTAGCCGCTGGTTGCAATGAAGCGAGCGGGTGTCACAGTTCAAATCTCCTAAAGCTCGAAGTTCCATAAGGACTAATGTCACCCCCTACTGAGTGACCCGCTGGACTTGGTCATGTTCTGGAGACTGAGAACGGAGTCCTTGAAGTCAAGCCCACTCCGCCCGGAGCCTCCTAAATGAAAAGGTAGAGAGAACAGGTCTTGCCTGCAAGGGAAACCCAAGACCTGCTTATCTACCGACAGCAGCTCTGTGCTTTCCACTGTCTTCAGGTGGCGAGTAGGACTGGCTGGGGGAGCGGGGAGAAAGGGCAGAGGGGGCCTCGAACGCGCCTCAGCTTTGGGCAGGAAGTTGTTTAGGAAAGTGGAGGAGAGGACCTGCCCTGCGGTGCAGTCTTCAGAGCTTCCGGAGGTTTCCTGGCCGCTTAGCCTCAGACAGCCCGCGTGGCCCCCCCCCCACAGCGCTGCTGTCTGCAGCGGTGCACTCGCCAGGCCGTTTGAGAGACCAACTTCTGCCACGCGCGCTGTTGCATTTGTCTCACTTTATTCCTGTTCCTCACTTGGCAGTTAAACTACCTGTGCGTGCAGGGGGAGAGACAGCATGTGCAGACCTCCTTCCTGGTGTACACCGTGGCGCCATGTGCTGGGCCGCGGCCCGTGAGGGGTCACAGTTTGCACAATAAGCCGCGAGGCTCTCGGCCACGCACTTGCTCTGCTGTACCTGGTGGCCGGGCACACGCCGCGGCAGCTGGCGAGAGGCAGGGGGGGCGGGCGATGGCGCCAGCGGGAGGCGGCCGTGGCCGTGTCAGCAAGGTTCTGTGCTGGGCGTGCGTCTTCTCCCCGCTGTGCTGGCGACGCCGGGCTGTGTCAGCAGCTTGTGTCTGCAGTCAGGCGCTGAGCCAGCGAAGCTAAGAAGAGGGCAGACTTGGAAGCCTTTGCTTCAGCGGGCCCACCGCAGGGGCGTGGCTCCGAGGCTCCGGCTTAAGTCTTTCTTTCTCCTTTGTTTTCCTGACAGGTACCAGCTGCCTGCCGCGGAACGTGGCCTTGAGGTAAATCTGCTGCTTGTTGCCGATTTCGTTTCAGCAGGCTGTCTGGTGTTTTAAGAGCTTCGTGCGTGTGTGTGTGCGTGCGTGTGTGTGTGTGTGCATGCACACAGACTGGTTTGCTTCTGTCCTAGACTTACTTTAGCCCGAACATGAGAAATGTGTTCCAACAAAGTAACCGGGTGCTTGAGCTTGGTCACCAGCCTGTGGACGTGGATTTTAAATGTCCAAGGTGATTTTAAACGGCCATTTCTCGGTCAAATAAAATTTTGTTGAGCCCTCACAGGAGCCCAGCCTTTGTCCAGTCGCGTCCCGGCGAAGCGTGTCCCAGCCTGGCCTCGCGCTTGCCTGGTCTCTCACGTCCTGCTCCCCTCGGAGGGCGAGTTCAGTGACGGGGGACATTTTCCCAGACACATAATCTTTAGCTGTTTATATCCTGAGCCGCCTCTGCTGGCGTGGGCGGCACCTTACTTCGGGTGCTGATGCAGCTGGCGGGCAGGTGTGTGTGGTGTGTGCGCAGCGGGCAGCTGGACACTGCAGGGGCGGTGCCCTCAGGAGACCCGACCGCCGTCCACACCGGCAGGCGCGGGCCACAGGCGAGCGGCTGGACGCAGCCTGGGCGGTCAGTAGAAAGCCACGTGCTTCGGCGTGGGAATGCCGTTGTGGATCTTCAGACGCCCGGGCTTTTCCAGAGAGAAACAGGGGTGCACGAACTGGGGGAGCTGGCAGCTGAATGTGTAGAGGTGCTGAGAAATGTCCACGTTGAAAAATGACAATTTGGAGCCGTCGTAGTCTAAGAGGACGCCGATCCTCCTCGGGGCGACCGTCAGCCGCACGTCTGGGGCCGTCTTGTTGTGCAGGAATTCGTACTTGTGCCTGGGGGGCCGCACGGAGGAGAGCGTCAGGGGCGGCCCTGCCTGCGGAGCCGCCAGCCCTGGGGCAAACGGCCGTGGGCCGGCGCGTCTGCACCCTCACGCTCTTCCGGAACTCGTCCTGGGGCGCGGCGTGGACCGCCCTGGCCAGCCCGCAGCGCCGGTCCCGGGGAAGGCGTGGCAGTCCTCTGAGGCGGGCCTCACATTCCTTACAGTGAGCCCCTTACCACGCTTGGGCGGCCGCCCCCGCCTGCAGCCCTGCGCGCTCGCCTGGACAGCACCGGCCCCGGGGGCGCCCGGCCTTGCGGGCTGCGGGCTTTGAGGTGCTCCGGCCAGGGTGCAGCCCCAGGAGGGGGGCAGCCTGCAGTGTGGGGGTGGCGGCCGGGCGGGGTCTGACCTGGCTCTTACCTCAGCAGCCGAGACTGCCCGCCCCTTCCTCCCCTCCCACCGAGAGCCTAAGACGGAAGCAAAGCGCAGCGGTCAGCCCGCGGTCCGCCCTCCGCTGACCGCTCGGCCCGGGGCAGCCGCGGGCACACAGGTCGGGAGGCAGGAACGTTCTCTGACTTGGGCTCTTGCCCTTCGCCTGCCCGTCCCCTCCCTCCACACACCCTGGCTCTCCCCTTGGTGCCCCCTCGGTTTTCCTCGGCCCCCTGCTCTTGCCTGTCCTGGCGAGGAGACTGGCGTCCAGCCCAACTGCCGCCGTCTCCAAAAGAGACGTTTGGCTCCACGCACAGTGGTCTCCTGCGCCCCCCACTGGCTGAGTTTGGGGAGTCCGGGCAGTGTCCTTGCGGGGAGCGTCCACCTTTGCCCAGACGGGACAGGCAGCCTTGCGGGGCACGTGGCACAGCAGCGGAGGCAGCTCAGGCGGGATGCTGGGGCCAGGGGTGCGGGCTGCCCCAGTGGGAGGCGCCGGCTTCCCGCTGCCGGAGGGCGCTGCGCGGGCAGGTGGGGGGGAGCCGCGGCCACTAAGCCTCCGCCTCGCTCACTTAAGATGCAGCTGCGCTGCGAGGCCAGCGGCCGATTCCTAGCGGGAAGCCGCCCGTGACGTGGGCGAGGGGCCGCGCGGCTCTGAGCCAGCTCGGAAGCCGGGTGGGGGCAGCTCAGCCTCCTCTCAGGGTGGGAAAACCCGGCCCGGGGGCGGCCCCCAAACGCCAGTCCGCTCCTTCTGTCCGAGAGCGCGGCGCCGCGGCCCCCGCCGCGCTGGCCGAGCCCGGGCGCCGGGGCCACTTACCCCGCGGGGGCGCACGTGTGCCGCAGGCACCACGACCGCGCGTCCGCGCCCAGGGCCTCCAGCGAGGGCGCCTCCGCCCAGGCCACGCCCACCGCGTAGTCCAGGCGCTCGTCCACCTCCACCTCCCAGTAGTGGCGCCCCCGGACGGGGGTCAGGTCCCCCATGACGGCAACACACCTGCGGGGAGGCGGGCACGTGGGGTTCCGGGGAGCCCCGGCTGCGGCCCGACGCCCCGCCCCGCCCCACCGGCGCGGACCCCGGGGGCTCCTCCCGCAGGGCCGGCGGGCTCCCCCCGCCACGCACCCCACGGTCCCGCAGCAGACTCCCCCGGGGCGCGGGGGTGGGGCTGCAGCTGGGCCGGGGGGCGCGGGCCTCTCTCCCCGCCGGCCCCTGTCGCCTCAGAGGCCACCGCCCCTCAGCGCCGGGGTTTCTCTCCCCTTCGGGGCCGCAGGCCAGTGACCTCCAGTGGCGCCCCACCCTGCGGGGTTTGTATCTTGGGGGTGTCTCAGAACGTTCTGAAAAAAGGCTGAAGTACCTGGTGAGGGGGGCGTCGCTGGGGCTCGGCGCCCTGGCGGGGGGCCTCCTCTCCCGCACGACTGTCAGCCCGTCCTCGGACACGGTCAGCCAGGGGTGGCAGCTGTGTGGGTTCAGGGGGAAGCGGCTGCCTGCGGGGAGGAGGCGCGGCCCTCAGCGCGGTGGCCCTGGGCCCCGGCGCCCGGCCTGGCCCGCGCCCTGCACCCGGCTGCGCCCCCTCCCAGGCGGGGAGGCGGCAGTGCCCTGGCGCCCGGCCTCGCCATGCTCGCGAAGCGGGTGCCGCTGCTTCCCTTCTTGGGGAGAGACCGGGCCCAGGCGCTGCGGGGGCGGTGCCCGCACCTGCAGGGGGCTCTGACCCGCCCGCCCGGGAGCAGCACTGGGGCCTCAGGCTGTCAGCTGCACCGGTCAGCACAGCCCGACGCCCTCGGGCGGGCCCGCAGCGGGGCTCAGCAGAGACGCGTGGGCGGGCCGGGCTCTCCCCTCCTGCCCCCAGCACCTGGTCTCCGCCCGGGCGCCGCTGCTCCCACTGGCTGGGCCCCTGGCGGCACCCCCCCCCCCCCAGCCTGCCCGCGTGCCTGGCAAAGGCCGTTTGAGGATATAAGGGTTTTAGTTGATTCGTGTTCGTTTACTTTCTCAAAAATCTTAAAAACTTAAAAACAGGGGCCTCCCTGGGGCGCAGGGGTTAAGCGCAGCACCATGGAGCTGTCACAGCCGCTGCAGCACGACTTCAGTCCCGGCCAGGGAGCTTCCCACAGGGCGCAGCAGACCCCTCCCCACTTCCCGCTGCTCCCCTCAGCAGCGTGTTTCAGTGGATCCACCTGCTCTGCTCCCCACTCTGTCTCTGGGGAGTCCTCTCACGCCCCCACACCTCTGGCCTGCACCCCAGTTCTTGTGTGCATAAATAAATAAATCTTTAAAAAATTTTAAAAACAACTTGAACGAAGCCTCCGGGCGGCTGCAGAACCCAGAGCGGGGGCCCTTCCATGCTGCTCCCCGCTGTGAAACACCCAGAATCTGACGTCCCCAAACACCTGCTGGCACCGGAGAGGCCGCGGCTGTGCGGGAAGGGCCTGCGCTGCAGGCGGGAAACCAGGTCTGGGCCGCGCAGCCGCTCCGGCCGTGGCCTGCGGTTGCAGGTGGGAGCGGGCGGCCAGGCGAGGGCCAGCGCAGGGCCGCCCAGTGCCCGTCCCCACGGGTGCCCCGGCCCTGGCTGCCCCGCTTCTCTCTGGCCTGCAGGCCCCCAGTTGGGCACCGGGCCAGGGGTGTGGGAGAGCCCCGCTTCCCTGCCCATTGGGGAACCCCACACCACGGCAGCGCCGGACTGTCGGGGTGTCTGCTCACTCGGGGCCGGGCGTGAAGACTGAACGCTGGACGGCCGAGCCCGGTGAGACGGGACAGGGCTGGGGAGCGGGCACCCCTGGGGCCAGCAGCGCCGGAGGAGGCTGGGCCCCAGCTCTCGGGGTGCGGGGCCAGGGGCGGGGGGTGCCAGGCTTGACTGCAGCAGCAGAGAGAGCCGGGTCAGTCCCGGCGTCCTGTAAAGTCAGCCGTGCCACACGCAGTGGCCGTGGCCGGTGCCACCCCGGGGACGTGGAGGAAAACCGGGGCTCGGGCCTCGCTGGGCCACCAGCCGCCCTGGGCCCTGGCGGGGGTCTGCAGTCTCCCCGCCTGAGGGGGCCCATTGGCCCTGGTCGCCCCAGCCCCTTCCCGAACTGCCTCCCCGTCCTCCCGGCAGCCGCGGCAGTGCCCGCTGGCCCCCCGCCCGGCACAGACCTGTGGTGTGGACGGTGGCGGGCTGGCTCCTGGCGCTGGCCCCCGCCGCGTTGAGGGCCCGCACGAAGACGGTGTAGCTCTGCCGGGGCTGCAGCTGCACCAGGGCCTCGCAGGCCGGGATCCCCACGACGGACCTGGGGTGCGGGGGGCGTCGCCATCGTCTCCGCGCCGGCCCGGCCCCGCCCCCGCGCAGCCGGGACTGAGCTGCCTGCGCCTGGGCGCCCCGACACTCACTCGGTCACGCCCGGGGCGCCCGCCGCCTCCAGGGAGGCCAGCTCCACGGTGTACGAGTCGACGGGGTCCGGGTCCCCGGGCTCCCAGGTGATCAGCGCGGCCTCCTCGCAGCTCCTCAGCTCTTTGCTTCTTATGACGGGGGGCGATGGCGCTGGCGGCGGGAGAAAGGCGGCGAGAGGAAACCGGCCATCTTGGGCCGGCGCCCCGGCCGCACCAGACTGTCCTGACCCCCAGACTCAGGGTTTCCCACCCAACGGGGCTTTGGGCCCCGCACCCCGTCTGCTGCGTGAGACACGCCCGCTGTGCCGCCGGGGCGGGCAGCCCTCGCCAGGGCGCAGCCTCCAGAGCCGCGAGGAGGCGCCCCTGCTGTCTGAGCCACGCCGCAAGTGCCGTCAGCGCAGCCCGGGCGGCACCGAAGCCCCTCGGGGGCCCTGAAGCGGGGTGGGGGCAGGCGCGGGGGCACCGCGACCCCAGCAGAGCAAGCGGCCCCGGCACGCCAGGCCCACTGACTGAGGGTCCGATGACCGAACACCGACGCGGCCTTGGGGCCGGAGGAGGGGCGCACCTGTGGTGTACACCGCGCGCTCGCTGGCGGGGCTTGGGCCGGTCCCGTTCTGGGCCGTCACCCAGAACTCATACTGGGTGTTGGGCGCCAGGCTGGTCACCGCGCAGTATGTTTCTTTGACCATCAAGGTGAACTCTGAGAAGGGGACAGGACTCGGCGGTTACTGCGGGGCTGAGTCTCCGGTCGCTCCGTTGCCTGGGCGGGGTTGGGCCGAGAGCTGCCCGTGGAGAGGGGCGGCTCCCGGGCTCCCTCAGGCTGGGTCTGGGCTGCGGCCTTCCAAGCTGCAGAGGCTACCTTGCCCCTGCTGAGGGGTGCAGCAGGGGCGAGCTGCAGCTCTGCTTCTCCCGGCACAGGTTTGCTCTGAGGGGTGCCAGCCTGCCCTCACCTGCCAGCACAACCTCCAGCCAGCCAGCCCAGCAGCCTCAGGAAGCCGAGCTCACCCCAAGCGCCCCGCCCCCTCCACTGCCCTGGCTGCTCTCCAGACACCGCCGGCCCGTGTCCTCCCCAGCCCGGCCCAGCGCGAGCCCTTCCTGCCGCGCTGACCGCCTGCAGCCCAGCCTCTCGCCCCGCTGCCCAGCGTCGGGCCCAGCGCACCCGCGTCCTCGGGCCCCGGTGAGCCGTCGCGCACGGGCCGGCCGCGCAGCAGGAAACTCTCCACGGTGTCGTCCGCGCACAGGCTCCAGCACACGCGGACCGAGGAGCCCGTGGCCGAGCCGGGCGCCTGCGGGTTGATCGCGGGCGCGGAGGGCGCTGCGGAGGAGGCGAGCAGACGGGACGGAATGAGGCTGGGGTGCGAGTGGCCCGGGACAGGCCCCCCGGGCGTGCAGGGGCTTGGGCAGCGAAGCGGGCGCCTGCAGTGGACCGGACGGGAGCAGCGCAGCACGTCCACGCCTGCCGGGGGAGGCCCGGTCAGCGAGGCCCCGCCGCCCCGGCACGAGCGCAGCAGGGAGGACTCATCTCCCAGTCCTGAGCTTTTTGGCCTTGGAAGTTTCTGACTCAAAGCTCAGGGCGCGCCGTGCGGGGCGCACAGGTGAGGCCCACACCTGGGATGGCGTTGATGGAGCCCAGGAGCTGCTCCACGTCGGAGAAGTCCAAGGTCTGGTCCTCCAGGTCGGGCTGCTCGGAGATCTCCAGGTCTGTCTCGGCGTTCAGGAAATCCCCGAGTCTGCCGGCACAAACGCGCGCTAGCGGGGTGCAGGCGCTCTCCGGCGGGCGGGGCCTCTCGGGGGGCGGGGCCGGGGGGCGCTCTCCGGGGGCGGGGCCTCTCCGGGGTGGGGGAGGGGGCGGGGGCGCGCTGCTGTGCTGGGCCTGCCAGTGAGGGTGCGGCAGCGGCCTCTGCGGGGCTGTGCGTGCTGATTTTAGGAGCTGCCAGCTGCTTCTGCCACCCCTGGGTGGGGATGGGGAGGTCACCTGGGGGATGAGCGGGACTGGTTTGTGCCTTTCAGGGGACACAGACCGAGGCTATGTCAGGGGTGTGGGGTGCAGGCACCGACTCCAGATCCCCTCGGGCTCAGACTGGAAACCAATTTCCGCCCCCGCCCCCAGGCGCAGGCCCAAGGCCCCTGGCCCCGGGCAGGGAGGGGCACGAGCTCCCCGCCTGGTCGAGGGCTCTCAACTTGCTGTCTTCTCAGTGGGGCTCCTCAGCCTAGACCGGGTCTGTCTTTGGCCAAACCCCGCCGAGCCCTGTGGACACAGCGCCAGCGGCTGGGCAGAGGCTCCTGAGGAAGCTCCCCCGGGCTCTGCGCAGGGGAGGAGGCGGGGCCGACGCGGGCGGCCTCGGAAGGGCAGCAGCACCGACTCCCGCCTTGGACCTGGGGTCCCCCGGAGCCCACACAGGCGGCGGCAGGGCGTCCTGGCCACCCGCAGCGTCGCCAGTGCTGGTACGCGGGCGCGCACCGGCGGCGGGCGGGCGGCCCCGGGAGCTGAGCCGGTGGGGCCGTCGGAGGAGAGGAACGCAGGGTCTGCGGCCGGCGTTACCTGTCGGCCATCGCCACCGCATCCTAGGGGGAGAGGGGCGCGACTTCGGTCTGGAAACTGACCTCTTTTCAAGCTATACAGTGACGTGAACGTTGCAACGCTCGGAACGAAGCAGGAAAGGAACAGCCGTGTCCCACGCTGGCCTTGGGCGCCCCGTTCCCAGCGGCCAGGCGGGTCAGCAACAGGCGCGGGGAGGGCCCGCTGGCCACTGACCTTTATGAAGTCCTCCTTCTCCTCGTGGCACACGTCCTCGATGGTCTCCATCAGCTCCTTGCACGTCTCCAGGCTCTCCCCGCAGCTCACCAGCCGCCCGTACAGGGCCGCCAGCTTCTCTCTCTTGCTCTCCCCCAGAGCCTGCATCTTTTCCTCGTACTTCTGGGCTAGGGTCTCCAAGATCTCGCTGTAATGCGACTCGAAGTTTTGTTCCTGCCTCCCGAAGTTCTCCTGCGAGACAGCAGGCGGAAGTCCGATTCCGGGGGGCGACGGCCACCGCGGGGAGCGGCTCTGCGCGCGGCTCCGCCCTCCGCGTTCTCTGACCTGCGCCCGCCCCGACTCAGGCGGGGAGCACGCGCGGGCAGCGCTGTCACCCCTGGCGGCCTTCAGCCACCGCCCCCGACCACCCGGCGGCGATGAATCAGCCTGGGGACCTCGGGCGTCGCCGGCGAGGGGCCGGAGAGCCCATCTCCTTCCGCCCGGGCACCCAAGGCGCCTGCACCCCGCCCCTCCCTGCGGTGGGGTCCCAGAGCCTCAACCCCAGGGGAGGGCGAGGGGCTGGTCGTTCTGAGGGAGTGAGGGCCCAGGCTGGCGGCCCCACCCGCGGTCAGTGGGTGCTGACTGACGCACCCTGGGGGCAGCGGCCCCTCCCTGTCGCCCACGGGGCAGACCGGCACCTGCTGTGGGCGGGCCGCCCAGCCAGCGGGGAGGGGCCTGTGCTTGGGCTCCAGGTGTGGGGTCTGGGGAGCCCCGGTTGCCCTGGCGGGGAGCTCCTGGGTCCACAGCCGCCTCCCGCCGCCACGCTGGGCACTTGGGCCGGCTCCTCCTCTGTGCTCACCGCAGGGCGTGCTGGGGCCCTGCCCGAGGCTGGGGGGTGGAAGGCTGGGCCCCCCAGCAGGCCAGGGCCCGTCGTTGGGGGCGGATCCTGGTAGGAGAGCCCGGGCTCGCCCGCCGGATGAGGGGGACCCCGGAGCTGGGGCCGCTGCCCGCTGGGCACAGCCCCCCGGAGCCCCAGGGACGCGGCGTGTTGGGGCAGGCCCCGAAAGGGCCGTCTGCGAGGAGGTTGCAGTGATGGGGGCCCCACAGCAGCGGCCAGGCTTCCCCTCGGGCGGGCCCTCCCCGGGGCCCAGGGGACCTCCAGGCCGCGAGTCTCCTGAGGCGCCCGCCCGAGGGCCCTGCGCAAGGGCGGAGGGGACACCACACGGGCCGCGCGCACCTCCACGGTGATGAAAACCTCCTCCAGGTGGCTCGCGAAGTTCTCCATCTCTATGATCTGCTTTTCCAGCCTGCACATGTTTCTGTGGATCTCATCCTAGCGAACGGGGCGAGAGGCCTTAACGTGACGCCTCCCTCCCTCCGCGGAGGCCTCTGGAGGGGCCCCGACGGGCTCGGGGTACAGACGCAGCTTCAGGAACGAGGGGACTCGACGCCGCTCCCGCCACCCCGGAAGGCTCCCGACTGCTCACCTTGGCGCTCTCCAGCGCCTCGCTCAGGGGGACGACCTCGTGCTCTCTGTGGGCCTCCACGGCGCCCCCCAGAGCCTGCAGGGGGGCCCTGCAGGTGACGCAGAAGGCCTGGGCGCCCTCCTCCTCGCCCTCCTCCTCGGGGATGACGTAGCACTCGTACTCCTCGCTGGCGCGGCCGTGGGAGCCGCGATAGGCGTCCCCCCAGCCCTGGCGCTGGCCCGCTGGGCCCCACCCCCCGGAGCCCGGGTCCTCGGGCGCCCCGGCCCCCGCCCCGGGCCTCCTGCCCCGCTGCTCCCTGGCCGGGTCTCGCCTCTTCATGCTGTACGGGGCGTACTCTGAAGCCTCCACCCTGGGCCCGTCCTCCCCCACAGCCTCGTCCCCCAGCTCCTGGTCGTCTTCAAGTGCGTAGAGACGGACAAGTTCGTCCACTTCCTCCTCCTGGTCTCCCTGGGCCACGGGGACCCCTGCTCGCGCCGGTCCTTCTGGGCAGACGGGCAGTCGGTCCTCAGAGTCATACAGATCCAGGGGGTAATAGGGGAAGTCTCGGGGGCCAGGGGGGGCCCCGGCTCCCTCCTCCATGGTGGTGCCGGTGGCCTGGGCAGCTCGTCTGCCCTAGGGGCCTCCTGGACAGTTAAGAGTGGACAGCCTGGGCCCTAGAACACAGACAGGAAGAAAACCCGTTTCTAGAAGATCACTGCAGTCGACGGCCGTCATCGCGCAGCGCGTTCACTTTAAAAATCGTCTGGGACTTCACGCTGTGCAGAAAGGGCTGCTTTCGAGCAGGACGGGCTCCTTAGTTAAAAAAGAGGAGAAAATAAGAAATGTCAGTAGGGCTGACGAACAAGAGACCCGCTTCAGGTCCTTTGACCCCTATCTGAGGGCAGAATGTGCCCTTTGGGAGGTTCTTTTTTGGGTCTGAGAACACTCAAAATTTTTCCATATAAATAATGGTTATAGCATTCTCAGCCCCAAAACATAACTCACCAAATCCTACCATTGGGAATGTTCTACTTTTGGATAGTGAGGGAAACATGCATGTTAAAAAAAAATACCCCAAGGGCCTCCCTGGTGGCGTAGCGCTTAAGTGCTGCTCTATGGAGCTGTCCGCAGCGGTGTTGCGAGTTCGACGCCCAGCGGGGAGATTCCCACAAGGCGCGGCAGACCTCTCCTGCCTCCCCGCTGCTCCCCTCAGCAGTGTGTTTCTGATCTGCCTGTTCTGCTCCCCACTCTGTCTCTGGTGAACCCTCTCGCTGCCCCACGCCTCTGGCCTGCACCCCAGCTTGTATGCATAAATAATAAATCTTTCAAAAAAAAAACAAAACCCAAAACCCAAAAGGCAAAATAATGGGAAGTGCCTCAAGCCATTATGAGCAAACCAATTGTATCGAAGAGCTGAAAAAAAATGAGGATGCGGAGCTCGCCAGGCAAGCACAGCCCACAGAAGGCGCTGCCCCTCGGGCCACGGAGAGGACAGATGGACAGAGGAGCTTTACCTTCCTAGCTGGCAAATATTTAGGACATCGCGGACAGGGAAGGCCAGCGAGGGCCGGAGCCGCCTCCGCCCGTGCCCCAGGCAGACCCCGCCTCTCGGGGCCAAAGGCGCAGCCAGGTCAGAGCCTGCAAATGCAAACGCCGCGGCTGGTGTCCTCTTCCGGAGCCCTGGAGAAAGTCTCAGCTCAAGGGTCAATATTTCTGTATAAATTTTTTCCACCAGAAAAAAAATTCTAACAGCAAAACAATTTGAAGACGTCGAATTACTGCAAGAACGGGCAGGTCGCGTGGGTCCGGCCGTCCTCGACAACCACGCAGGAGCTGAGTGGGGTGGAGGGAACGAAGCAGAAGACTGGCTGTCGGGCGGGCGGGTTGCGGAAGCAGGTCAAGTCCAGACGGGCCTCAGCACAGCCGTGGCGGCGGCTGCCCGGCCGAGCTTCTGCGCCCAGGCCGCGCCGGGCCGTCCCCACCAGCCTGCTGCTCCGCGTTTTCCGTCTGGCGGCTGTTGTGTTACGCTGCTGTGAACACGCACAGCTTTTGTGTGGACCTGTTTTCACTTCTCCCCCGGGTGTTCCGAGGAGTGGGGCTCTCTGTTTAACCCTTCGAAGAACAGCTAGCTCTTTCGGGGCGGCCGGGCCTCTGCTCCTGGCAGCTGAGCGTGTGGGCCTCGGGTGCCAGGTCTTTGTGGACACCGGCTGGCGTCCACCTGCTTGACGAGAGCCCCCCAGGTGAGGGTGGTGTCTCGTTGTGGCTTTGATCCGCTCTGCCCGCCCCAATGTGGGGCCTCTGAGGGGTCTTCTGGGCTTCCGTGGGGAGCGCCCCCCGAAAGCAGCTGAAGAAGGAAGGTGTTTCCAGGGTAGCGCGGCCCCAAACCCAGCACGGACCTGGCAGCGAGGTCACCCGGGGCTGGGCAGACGGGGACCCCCAGCGATGGGGGACCCCGGCGCCTCTAACTCGGTTTCCCGGTGAGTCCCGGGAGGATAAGTTGCCGTGGCGACTTCCTTAGCAAGGTGGACCTGGCCGTGGTGCCCAGCCCCGTGCGGGAGTGGGCGGGCAGCAGGTCCCACCGTCCGACCTGGGTCTGCACCGACCCCGCCCACCTAGAGCAGCAGGAGGGCCCGCTAAAAATAACACATTTCCACAGCTGACCACAGGAGCTGCCTGTATCGCCCACACAGCACCTCGAGAAATTCCTCCACCCGGAAGCGGGAATGTGGAGCGACCTGAACGCAAGCGAGACCGGAAGTGGGGCGGCGCGGGGAGACAGACAGCCCAGCGTGGCCTGGGCAGACGCAGGCTGGTGTGCGCCGCACCAACGGCCCCTCTGGGACAGCCCCGGACGCTCAGCACCAAGCCCAGACTCCGCCGGGTTCTTAACTGAAACTCAGAATTTGGAGGAAAGGAATGTTAACAACACATCGGCACTTTATAGCTGATGAAACAGGCTTGGAAAATAAATCACAGTTGACCTAGACCAGATTTCTCGGGGCCTCTCCTCTGCTGCGGGTGAGGCTGCTTTCTGTGTTCGCGGCAGAGCACGGGATGCCGCAGGGGCAGGGGTACTGCAGGTAAAAGAGGAGGTGGGCACCCCCGCAGCCGGCCAGGTGTGTCCACGCTTGGCTCCACCGTGCTGAAAATACCCTCAAGTCTTCTCAGGCCCACCAGCCTCTCGCCTCCGAGGCTTCCACACCGTGCCCAGCACGAGCTCCGGTCAAGGCGAGCCCTGGCGGAGAAGGCTCCGGGACACACGCTGCCCGCTGGACCCGCCCCGCCCGCCAGCGCCCTCGGCTCGCTCTCTGGCCGCAGGGAACCGGCTTTTAGACCTCAACCCGCATCAGAGAGCGTGAGTAGCCCACACTTGCCTGCTAGCCCGAAAGTCTCCAGTCCCCTTTCGGCTCCGAGGCCCCGGCTCCCGGGCAGCCGAGGGGCCCAGCCGCTCTCCCGCCCGTGACCTCTGTGCGCCCCGCTCGCCCGCCCGCCTCCTGTCCGCGCCTCGCGGGGGCCGCCGTCCGGTCCGCGGTAACCCGAGCTGCTCCTGCAAATAGCACCTGCCCGAGTGGCAGCCCAAATATAGAGCGGCCTCCGAAGCCCGTCGTGAGTCACCACGGGAGGTGACACGGCGTTCCCGGAACGCCCCTTCCCGAGGCGCCGCCCAGGGACTGGGCAGTTCCTGCAAGCCTGGGGCGCCGCCGGGGAGGGCCTCGAGGGTGCTGCTGCGGGCTGGCCGGCAGGCCCGTCCCCAGCGCGTTTGGAGAACGTGACGTGTTTGCGCGGCTTTGGTCCTTCCCCTGCCGTCCGGGGCCCCTCACTTGCTGCTGCTTCCAGGGTCGCAGGGCCGCAGCCTGGGGTCCAGGCCCCCTGGAAAGTGCCGGTCAGTGCAGCCATGAAAAGGCCCAGCACAGCCACCATCCAGGCCTTGGCCTGCAGCTGCAAGGGTGCCCGGCAGGCCAGAGGTCACGCCCTCCCCACCGCCCCGACCGCTTGGCAGGAGGCCGGAGCCGAGGCGCCCGCTGGCGGGGCCGGGGTGCTGTCTCCTCTCCCTCCCGCCCCTCCTCTTTCGCCAGGACCAGGCTGGGGCCCGTCTGTTCCGGGGCCTGGCCTGCCCCCCGCCCTGCTACCACCCCGAGGCCCCCGCACGAGCTCTCCGCCCGCGCACAGCAGGACGTGGCCTGAGGCAGCCGCCCCCGCCCCCACCAAGCAGGCCCCGTTGCCTCCTGGGGTGCTGCCCTCGGGAGAGCCCCTCACTGGGGTGCACTCCCAGCCCGCCCAAAGCAACAGCTGTCTCCAGAGGAACCGCTCCCCGGTCACCCCCAAGCAGCCTCTTCCCTCCCCGTGGGCCCCTTTTTCCTCCAGTCAGCCGAGAGCCCGAACAGGGGCCTGGACATGTCCAGCAGCAGCCTGTGCACGCTGGCCCCGTGCCTTACAGCGATTGCTTTCGGGGGGCTCGGCCGGAATTTCTTTTTTAAACATGACAGTTTTAAAATACATCATCACAAAGCAGCCACAGCACAGGACCCGACCGCAGAATAAACTGCCCTGAGCAAAAACACCGAAGCAGAGCCAGCAGCGAGGGAGGCAGGAGCCTGCCGGCCTCGGGCTCCCGGGGGCGCCGACGTGCAGGGGCCGAGCCCGCGCAGCGGCCAGTCAGGGTCTGCTCGCGTGGAAATGCCCGCGACGCGTCTGTCAGTATAGTGAGCAAATGGCGCAGCAGTGTCCACACACACACAGTGAAAACAGTTTATTTTTTTGAGTTGTTCTACTTCTTAAAGATTATTTATGCATATAAGAGCTGGGGTGCAGGCCAGAGGCGTGGGGGTAAGAGGACCCCCCAGACGGTGGGGAGCAGAACAGGCAGATCCACTGAAACCCACTGCTGAGGGGGCAGCGGGGAGACAGGAGGGGCTGCTGCGCCCTGTGGGAAGCTCCCTGGCCGGGGATCGCGCTGGTGCTGCAGCGGCTGCGACAGCTTCACAGGCTGCGGCTTAACCCCTGCGCCCCCAGGGAGCCCTGCCTTTTTCCTTATATCTTTGATAGTGTCTATTCTTTATACTAGTAACATATATTCGTTAATTTTGCAAAGTGTTGTGTGCTGCGGATATTGTCTCTGGTTTAGAAAAAAGCAAGAACCACGAAGGAGCATGAACACAGCAGCGGGGTCTGGGCGCCCCCCCATTCCCCCCTTAGGGCGTCGCTGGACCCCGACCCCACAGGCAGAGAGCGCCTGCTGTTTCCATTTTGGAAGAGCAAACAGTTAGGAAAACCACTGGCAAGGACAGCACAAAGCAAACAATGAAAAGACGGTGCAAAGAGGTCTGAAAGGAGTCGCAGTGGCCGCAGCAGCTGGAATCGCCGGGCGGCGCTGCTGTTTGCCCTTCACCTGCGCAAGGCCGACGCCAGTGCCAGGCCCTCAGCCCAGCGAGCCCGGGCCCAGGGTCCCTCCTACCGGCAGCGCCTGTCACCGGCGGACGGGGCCGACAGCGCGTCTGTCTACACCCGCAGAGCCGGCGCCTGGTTCGGCGAGCAGACCCAGCTCCGCCGCCGTCCGCACCCCCATTTCCCGCGACAGGCCTCGGGGGGCCGCGCGGTCCTGTCTGACCGAGCGTCTGCGAATCTTAAGTCCAAGCGCGAACCAGGTTTCCCCGGGACCCTGGCGAGCCGGCGTCCCCGCTCTGAACGCGGGGCTCCTCCCGCGCGCCCCCTTGCTCCCCCTAACGGGCGCGGGCAGGCGCGATGAGAGCGGTCAGCCGCTGACCGGCGCGGGCTCCCCGGCGCTGGGCGGGCTCGGCCCGGAGCCCAGGGGCGTCGGGGCGGCAGCTTTGCCCCTCCCGGCGAGCGCGGCGGCGCAGCGGGGTGTCCGGGGGCCGCGGGGCTCCCAGCGGGGCGCCGGCCGCCCAGGCCAGACCCCCGAGTCCGGGGCGCCGCGGCGAGTGGGGCCCCGCGGGCCCGAGCGGCGGAGGGGCGAAGCGGCGCGCGGGGCGCGGGCGGGCCGGGGCCGGTCACTGGGCGGCGCACCCTCCCTCCTCGGGCCGGGCCAATCGCGGGCGCCGCCGCCGCCGCCGCCCCCGCCCCGGCCGCCAGCCAGAAGGGCCGGGCGGCCATGGCGGACGAGCCGCCCGACAGCCTGGACGGCTGGGTGCCGGTGCGCGAGGGCCTGTTCGCCGCGCCCGAGCGCGGGCAGCTGCGCTTCCTGGTGGCCTGGAACGACGCGGAGGGCCAGTTCGCGGTGACCTGCCACGACCGCTCGGCGCAGCGGCGGCGGCGCGCGGGGCCCGGGCCGGGGGCCGCGGGGCCCGCGCCCAGCTGGGCCGGCCTGCTCTCGGCCGCGGGGCTCCGCGGCGCGCACCGGCAGCTGGCCGCGCTCTGGCCGCCGCTCGAGCGCTGCTTCCCGGCGCTGCCGCCCGAGCTGGACGCGGCCGGCCGCGGGGCCTGGGGCCTGGGGCTGTGGGCGCTGGTGCGGCCGGCGCGCGCGGGCCCGGGCGAGGCGGCGCTGCGGGAGCTGTGCGCGCGGCTGGAGCGCTACCTGGGCCAGGCGGCCGACGGCTGCGGCGGCGCGGCCGTGCGCGACGCGCTCTTCCCGGCCCAGAGCGCGGAGGGCGCGGCCGCCGACTGCGAGAGCGCGCGCGAGTTCCGGGAGCGCGCCCTGCGCGCGCGGCGGGCGGAGGCGGACGCGCGCCTGCGCCAGGTACGCGCGCCCCCGCCCCCCGGGAGCGCACCGGGAGGCTGCCGCCGGGAGGGGACGGAGCCGGTGCGCGGGCCTTCGCCAGCCCCGGAGCGGCTGGGACGCCCTGCGGGAGGCCTTGTCCCCCGGGAGAGGCCCCCGTCGCGTCTCGCTCGAGTGTGCCCTGAGAACACGGAAGAGCGCACGACACGGCGCGGCTCGGGGCGTCGGCCAGGCGGGCAGGCAGCCCTGCAGGTCACCTTCCCGCCGCTGCTGCCCGGTGGAGGCCGCGTGGGGGCAGATCTTGGCCTGGCGGCCTCTGTTGCCGGAAATGCCAGACAATACCGAAAGCAAAACTGACAGTCTCCGCGGGGAGACCGGCAGACCCCGCTCAAGGGCAGGGCCCGGCCAGGAGTTAGGGGCCGGGGAGGGCCTTTAGCTGGCTGGGCAGGCAGCGCCAGCAGCGCAGTTTGCATCTTGAAAGAGGTCATCTGAGAGACGCAACAATTCCTGATTTGGCAAACTTACGGAATTTAAGGGGGGACGGTCAAGAAAAGTTGACGAAAGGGTTTAGGAGAAAACATGGCTCACAATTTGCCAAGGACAGTCAAGGCCCTTGTCCCCTCGAGCTTTATAAAAAATGACCGCAGATTCACACACCTTTACGCTCAGAAACGTGACAGACAAAAAGATACCCACCGTGCCCTGTGAGCGCCCCACAACTCTCCCGGGCCCTCTGCTCTGAGCCCTCAGTGCGTCTGCAAGAACTTTGAGCGCCCCTCCTTTGATACAAAAGCCCTTATGCTACTAGACATCCTTAGAATCACAGACTGCATGACTATTGTAATATCCTCCCATGCATATGCCTTGATTTATTTGACCTTTCTTGCTTTGTTGGGCATTTGGTTGGAGGACAGAAGCCTCTGCTTACGGAATCAGAGTTTGAAATGGATGTGACAGTCGAGGGCACGGCTCGGCCTGCCTGGTGAGACGCTGCTGTGCCTTTTGCCTTCTAGATTCTCCAGGGGCACGGAAGGGCCGGCAGCATGGTCGCGCTGGTGGATCTCTACCGCGAGGAAGACCAGGCTTACCAGGACCTGGTCACCATGGCGACCTCCTTCTTCCAGTATCTGCTGCAGCCACTGAGGGACACGCGGGAGGCAGCCACTTCGCGGAAGCTGGACATCTTGGTGCGTCCCTGGTGTTCGAGTTCCTTGGCCTGTGTCTCCCACGCCGTTGCCCCGGTCACATGTGGGATTCGAGCTCTGTTTGCTCTCCCGGGCCACCTCCTGCTGCGCTGTGAGTGTAGACAGGCTGAATTTGTTTTTAAACATGGATGAGGGTGAAGACAACTACACGGGTCCTCTGAGCCTGGGGAGACTCTGCCGGGTTTCAGGGCCACACGCTGGCCTGGCCGGCGACTTACCCCCACGGGCTTCCTCCGCCTGTCTTGGGTCCCCGCGGGCCCGTGGCCGCCTTCGAGGCAGCAGGAAGCTTTACCCGGCGGGCCCCGGCTGTACGTCGGCGGCTCAGGCCGGCGTCACGCTGCCCTCACTGCTTCCCGGGGACGCTGGGCCTGGGGGCAG
Source organism: Scalopus aquaticus (assembly GCA_004024925.1). Classification (NCBI taxonomy): domain Eukaryota; kingdom Metazoa; phylum Chordata; class Mammalia; order Eulipotyphla; family Talpidae; genus Scalopus; species Scalopus aquaticus. Next base: position 74,864 of record PVIJ01004854.1, on the reverse strand, counting down.
GCCTGTCTCCCCTCACGAGTGGACTCGGCGGAGGCTGGGAGCGCCCAGGTCCCTGCCACTGAGGCAGGACGCCTGGTGGCCACGGGTGCTGGCGTGAAGGCGAGCGGGCCGGCAGCGGCCTGTTCCGCGCTGAGAGCAGCTGTCGGCAGCGGGCATTTTCCTAACTTTACCGGGGTGAAGCGCCCCCCGCACAGCTCACCTCGCCGCCAGCTCAGCGGCTGACCGAGCAGAGTGGCGCGGGCCTCACCGCTCCTGACCGCGGGACGTTTTCGTCCCCCCGAAGGGAACCCCCGGAGCCTGCTTCCACCTCGGAACCTCAGCTCGTCCTCCCCTCCGTCCTTCCTCCCGGTCAGCCGGGGGAGGCCCGGCGGCCCCCTCGTGCGTCGCTGCCAGCACGGTCACTGTCGGCCGTGCTGGCCGTCCCCGTGCGAGAAGGGGCGTCTTGGGGGCCCCGCCTCCCTCCCTGCCGGCCGCGTGCCTGGCATGCTGGCTCTGGAGGGGGGTGAGTCCTGGACGCAGAGCCCGGGCCTGACGGGGCCTCGGCTCTGCGGTGACTCCCCCTTCGGCAAAGAATCAGAGGCGAAGCTTCCTGCCATGTCCCTACGCGAAACCGTGGCGACGGCCCGGGGCTGGCCCGGCCCCCCAGCGCCTCGTCGGGTTCCTCCGCCCAGAAGCTCAGGGTCTCTTGCCTGCGGGGGCGGCTGGAAGGACAGCTGGCGGCTGGGCAGTGGCCCCGCGGGGTGTCTGACGCCCGCCCCGTCTCTCCAGAAGTCCCTGGAGGGGGACCTGGGCCCGCGGCGGGTCGCTGCCCTGCAGAGGGAGGCCCAGGGATGGGCCCGCCGGGCTGAAGACGCCGTCGCCGCCATTCAAGACATCACCGTGGATTATTTTAAAGCGACGGTGGAGGCGCTGACAGGTGCGGCCCGGAACGCGGTGCTGAGACGCGCCTTCGTTTGCCCGCGGAGCCTCCCCCGCGCGACCCCCGCGCCGCCGTCCAGGCTGGGAGCAGGGCCTGGGGGGTCGGTGACGGGAGAGGGGCCTGAACTCTGCACCCCGGGTGCGGGATCAGCAGGAGCTCCGGCTGCAGGGGCTGGGCGGGGGAGCTGGTCTGAGGCCGGCCGGTGCCGCCAGGGTCTCTGCAGCCAGGGCAGCCCCAGCGGGGTCCACCCGTCTGAGGAAGAGGCGGCGAGTCTGCCCGGCGCCGCCCACTCACGCGGCTGGGGGAGCCCCGAGAAACACACCCGAGTCGGCGAGGAGGGGCCCCGCGGCCCCCCTCGCGCCCTGCCCACCTGCTGGGCGCCGCTGGGGGTGCAGGCGCCACTGTGCGGGATTCTCGCTCGAGTCCTTTCTTTTGAAAAACGAGCTATTGAGATCTAAGGCCACGGATTGTTTTTTGTGACGATGAAAAGTTACCAAAGCTTTTTTTACAAAGGATGTTTCGCTGGCAGTTTGGGAGGAACTAACACGCCTTTCTCTCCGCTGACCTGGGCCCGCAGGAATGCAGGCGCAGATGCAGCGGGACCAGAAGCGGTTCGGCCAGGCCGCCTGGGCCGCGGCTGCGCCCCGGCTGGACAAGCTGCGGCGGATGCTGGCCCAGGAGAGCCTGCAGCTCCTGCGGGCCAGGGAGCTGTGTCTCAGCCGCCGGAGGGCCCAGCTCGAGGGGAAGGTGAGTGCGGCGGGCGAGGCCCCGCAGGCACCGAGCGGCCTCTCTCCGGGCCCGGCCTCCTCTCCGCTCCGGCACCGGTCCCAGGAGCGAGGGGACACGGAGGCGGCCGCCAGCCGCCTTCGGTCAGTCTGGACGGTCGGCCGCAGAGGTTTCCCGCGCGAGAGCCGGGCCTGCAGGGGAGGCCTGGTAGGCGACTCTCGCGGCGCCGCAAAGCGAGCGCGCTCGAGCACCTCACGGCGAGACAGCATGTGGGAGACACGCTGCACGCGGCGTCTTTGCTTCGCTGAGTGAAACGGAAAAGTGTTTCTTCTCGGATCGCGTTTTTATCCGTGGTACTGAGCAAGAAACAGAAAATAAATAGCTCGAGCGCTTCTAAAGTTTGCTTTTACTATACTAATCAACATGCTCTTGTTTTTTTTTTCTCATGAACACAAGATGGAAGGCCTTCCAGAGCAAGAAAAAAGTACGGACGCTGTAGATGAATTAGAAATGCAATGCTATGAAGTTCAGCTGGAGCTCTATGAGGTCAAGTTCGAGATACTAAAATACGAAGAAGTGCTGGTTACTACACAGTTGGATTCTATTAAAAGACATATAAAAGGTAAAATTTGTATTTCAAGGTTATGTCAGGATGTTTCAATTACACATTCAGGGAGATACAGGCCGTATTATTAATTTAATTCTCAGAAGTTGCCTTCTGAAATTTCTGAAGTAATACTCTCCCTTCAGCATTTTTATTACCAAATTACACACTCACTAACATGCAGCAAAACAAAGAAAACTGTGATGACCCGGCTCAGTCATCTGGAGACACTTAGTGGTAACAGGTCCCGCAGAGCTCTGTGCTTTCTTCTTCTTTTTAAAGATTTTCTTATTTATGCCTACAAGCTGGGGTGCAGGCCAGAGGTTTGGGGGGCGAGAGGGTTCACCAGGGACAGAGTGGGGAGCAGAACAGGCAGATCAGAAACACACTGCTGAGGGGAGCAGCGGGCGAGGCAGGAGAGGTCTGCCGCACCATGTGGGATTCTCCCTGGCCGGGTGTCGAACTTGCGTGGCCCCTGCCGACAGCTCCACAGCGCAGCGCCCAACCACTGCGCCCCCGGGGAGGCCCCCGCTTTCCTCTGTTTCTGAAACGTCTTTGAGAATGTATTTAGAAATCGGCACGAAATGCCTTAAGGAGCGTTCCGATGCTGCTCAGGGGTCAGCGCCTGACCCCTGGTATCAGCGCCTTAAATACTTGCTGAGGAATAAAAACATTCACACAAAAATGTGGATCCAGGGGCCTCCCTGGGGCGCAGGGGTTGAGTCGCAGCCTATGCAGCTGTCCGCAGCCACTGCAGCACGAGTTCGATCCCCGGCCAGGGAGCTTCCCCCAGGGCGCAGCAGACCCCTCCTGTCTCCCCGCTGCCCCCTCAGCAGTGGATTTCAGTGGATCTGCCTGTTCTGCTCCCCACTGTCTCTGGGGAGTCCTCTCACCCCCACACCTCTGGCCTGCACCCCAGTTCTTATCCGCATGAATAAATAAACCTTTAAAAAGGTGTATGCAGTGAAGCTGACAGTGGCAGGACCTAGGATGACCCTGACCGCAGCGGACGCTCAGATTCGGGGACTTGCCACTAAGATCACACTCCCGAGGTCCGAGCGCGTCCTGCCGGGGTGCGGCCCGGGCGTGCCAGCAGTGAGCGCACACCCTCACGGCACTGCCGAGCTGGTTCCCGGGGTGCGGTCACCCGCGCTCTTAACTTCCCTTAATTAAAAAAAGCGTTTTATACTGACGTGTTTTTAAACGCCCCCTGGTCTGCTGCAGAAACGCAGGAAGAGGTTGTCTACCACGACCCGTGTGCCAGCCCGGAGGAGCTGCGGGCAGCCGAGGGGGCCCCGGGCCTGCCGGGGGAGAGCCCCGAGGTGGAGCGGCTCCGGAGGCGGTGCCGGCAGCTGGAGGCCCGGCGGGGCCGCCTCTGCGCGCGGAGGGCCCAGCTCAGGAACAGAAAGGTGGGCCGGGCGCTGCGCCAGCCAGCACAGCCTCTGCCGCCACCCACAGTGAGCGCGGCCGGCGCCAGCGACGGTGCAGAGGTCGTTAGAGGGGTCCTTAGAGGGGGGTCGGGGTTGGAGCGGGGGGAGCTCCAGAGGCCGTGGTGGGTGCACCGTGGAGGGCGCTTCATGGGGGCGCCCATATATACCTCCAAAGATAAATCAGTTAATAGAAAAAGAAACCAAGTGTTAGCACCTGTCTCGGGCCAGAGGTCAAATCTTTGGACTGATTTTCTCTGCGACAAGTACATAAACAGAGGAGCAAAGAGTGGGATTAGAAGGCAGGGTCCCCTTTGCTCGGGGCCTAGGCGCGTGCCGCCACCTCTGGACGTAGCTCGCCCGACGCGTCGCAGCGGTGACGCCCGATCGTCACCACGCAGAGTCTGCGGCTTTACCGTGTTACTGAGCATGAAACGCCAGGCTGAGTGGGCACGTTTTCAGTCCTCGAGCGAGCGCCTTGCCCCGGGCACTCAGACGCTGAGTCCTCAGGGGGGCACGCGCCGGGGAGGGCCAAGCGCAGCTGGAAACAGCGTCTGACAGGACTTCTCGGGCGCCTGTAGGTTGGGTGTGCTGCTGGGGGTGGGCTTGGAGAAGTGGCGTTTAGGACGCTGTGAGGAAATAAACGCCGCTTGACGCAGCCACGGGCCTCACACCACCCAGAAGGGGGCAGCCGCCAGCCCTCGCCGGCTGTTACCGCCCCTCACCACTGGCCCTCGCCGCCTCTCACTGGCCCTCGCCGCCCCTCGCCGTGCGTTTTGTGTTCTCCTCCCTCCAGCACTGAATCGGCTGTGGCCGTCAGTCGGGACAAGGGCACCGGGAGCGCCCCCGGCCAGGCCCGAGGTGGCCACACAGACGCGCCCCGCCCCCCCCGACGCCCACGCCCCGGTCAGCGCAGACCGAGCGGTGACCTGCACCCTCCGCAGGACCAGTGCAAGGAGAGCCGCCGGCTCCGGGAGCAGCAGGCTGCAGAGCGCGCCCAGCGCCTGCAGCAGCACCACGGGGCGCAGGAGGTGAGTGTGGGGGTGCCGCGTGCCCGGGCTGGGGGACAAGCGGGGTGACGTCAGGCCACAGCCCCTTTCTCGGTTATTTTGGGGCGTTTACAAACGTGCGCTTGTTCGTGTGCAGAAAAGGGACAAACTGAAGGAAGAGGAGCGCAAGAAGCAAGACTGGGTCCACCAGGAACGCCAGAAGACGCTGCAGCGGCTCAGAGCCTTTAAAGAGGTGAGTCCCAGCGGTGGCCGCCTCGCAGTGGCCGCCCGGGACACGCCTGTCGTGGGAGAGGGCGCCTCCCACAGGCAGCTCAGCGCTGACTCGAGGTGCCGCGGGGCAGCGTCTCTGCGGGACACCTGGGGGCCCCCACCACGCCCCGGGCTGGCGCTGCCCAGCGCCCAGAGGGCCGGCAGGGAGAAGGGCCGAGCAGCCCCCGGGCCGGCCGGCCCCTCCTCGTCTGCGGGGAGACTCCCGCACGCGCCTGAGCGTGCTGGGGCGCTGCGGAGAGGTGAACCAGACTCGGGGTGCATGGCTCCGACCACGAGCTTCTCTTTCCCTGCAGTTGGGAGCGGGGGGCCGGGGTAAAGTCGGGCCGGAGCCCCGGAAGCCCGGAAAGCCGTCACCCCGCAGGTGTGCTCGCCGGAGCCGGCAGCGGGAGCGGGAGGCGGACACTGTGGCCGGGTCAGCCGGGGGGAGAGTGGCAGGACTGAGTGGGGCCTGTTCTGGGGAGACCAGCCGTGGGCGGGGGCAGCGAGCTACAGCCCCTGGGCGGCCCGGCCCACGCGCCACGTGGGCTTCTCGGGTGGGGGGCGCCTGTGCACCCCCAGCCCGCAGCACAGCCCGGCCTCTGCGGACTGGCCGGGACGCCAGGGCGTCTGCGCGGCTCCAGCACGACGAGCGCTGCGGCCCGGGGAGCTGCCGGCCGCTGCCCAGGGCGACCGCAGTCCATGTCCCCAGGTCGGGCAACCTCGGCCCGGTTGGGGTCCGTCGGGGCTGCTGACAGAGGCGGACGCACCCTGTTTTCTTCCCCTGGCTTCCTAGCGCTGACATTCGCCTCACCCCAGAACATGGGGCTGAGTGCTCCGGGCTGTCGGGACCCCTGGTGGGCTGCCCGCCCCGCCTGGCACCAGTCAGCGCTCGGTGGTTCCAGTTTGCGGCCATTTCTTCCCAAGTTCTGCTTTTCAGAAACATCCCAGAGGGCCCGCGCCGAGGACGCCCTGCCCGGCCCCGGGGGCTGCCGACCTGCCTGGGGGGCTCGGCGGCCCGCCGCCCTTGCCCTCGAGCCCCTGCCCGGCGGCCTCCGGGGAAGGGGGCAGCGAGGTGCCGGGCAGGGAGGGCCCCGAGAGCCAGGACCCGCCCACGGCCGCCCCTGAGCGGACGCCAGGGCCCCCAGCGGGCGAGTCGCCCTGCACACCCTGCCAGGGGGTGCCCCCGCCGCCCCCGCCGCCCCCGCCCCCGCCGTGCAGGACCCCAGGAGGGGAGGACCAGCCGCACCCCCTGCTGTGCCTCCCGCCCGCTGCGCCGCCGCCGCCCCGATTCTCAGACCCTGTGCCAGGCCCAGGTAACCACCGGGGATGCCTGGGGGACACCCCCGTGTGCCCCTCGTGCCCACATCGCGGCGTCCTGGGGCCCAGACGTCGCACGCCTCGCACGCCCGCCGGGGCTGTGGCTCCGCGGAAGCAGGCGGCGGGTCCGGCCCGGCCACTCCCGCGCCCGGCTCTGCAGGCGGCGTCTGGGCCCCGCGTGGGGCGCCGCGGCCGGAGGGTGCGCCCGGGGAGGGCGCCTGCGGGCTCGGCCACCGGGAGCGTGTGGGCCTGGGGGTCCCCGGGCCTGGGCCCCGACGCTCCGCTGCCCGTCCCAGGCTCCATGGACGAGGTCCTGGCCTCCCTGCGGCGAGAGCGAGCCCCTCCCCGGAGGGCCGACGCGCCCGCGCCCCGCGCCGCGCCGGGCCAGCACGTTCTGGCCGCCATCAGGCAGGGCGTCAAGCTGAGGAGAGTGGCCCCCGGCCGCGGCGCGAGCCCCGGCGCCCCCAGCGAGCTGGAGCGCAGCATCCGGGCGGCCCTTCAGCGCATCCGGCGGGCGTCCATGGGCGCGGAGCACTCGGAGGACTCGCAGGAGGAGGCCGCGGAGCTGAGCCCGGGCGAGTGGGACGCCTGAGCCCGCCACCACGGGGCCGTGCACGGAGGCCTTCCCGGAGCGGGCGCCGGAGGACTGGCCGGCACGGGGGCGAGACGGCCGAGGCGGCCGAGCCGGCGGCGCCACCCCCGCGGCGAGGGTCTGGGCGTGGCCGTGACCTTGACCCCGACTGAGGGGTCGTCTTAAAATCTGAAACATTTCACATCTCCAATCCCCACTCGTCGTGATGGTGCACGGGGTGCGGGGGCGGCGAGGGCTGTGGGGGGCGGCGGGGGGGCAGCGGGGGCCGGTGGGGGCAGCGGGGGGGGGGGGCGGCCTGCGCCGTCTGGGCGGGTCTCAGCGGGACGTGCATCCAGCAGCGGCCCGGGGCAGGGGCGGGCCGGCACCTCAGGCCCGGAGTCCCAGGCGGAGCCGCCCCCCACTCAGCTGCAGGCGGCCGAGGGCGGCGGGTCTGGGCCGGCCTGCCCACCCGTCCGGCTGCCCGTCCCCGTGGCTGCGCGGCTCCCGGGCTCCCCGGAGCAAGACCCGCCGAGAGGAGCGTGTCACACACCGGCCCTCGCTCCCGACGCCCCGAGAACCGGCCCGGCGCCGTCGCGTGGCGGGGAGGCCAGTCCTCCTGCAGCGTGGCCGGGGCAGGAGCGGTCACTGACCGCGGGCAGGGCCCGGTGCCCGCTGGACCGACCGCCCCGCCCCGGCCGCTCCGCAAGGCTGGGGGTCTGGGGTGCTGCCCGATGCCCGCAGGCCGCGAGATGGGTGGGCGCTGTGCCCGGCCCTGCCCCCGCGGCCAGCTCGGGCCTTTCTGCGGCAGGAGTCTGGGCCCCGAAGGGCGAGGCCGCGGCGGGGTGGGGCTTTCCCGCGCTCCCAGGCGGCTCGCGGGCCCTTCGCTGGATCTCAGCGTTCGCGGCGCCGTGAGCGCCCCCGGCTGGGCTCCGGGCAGCCTTGCTCTCGAGGGGACGTCAGAGTGGGCCCTGGTCAGCGCCTCCTCCCTCGGGGGCCCGCCCAGTGAGGCCGGGCACTCAGCGGGGCGTGGGCGGCAGCCCCGGATTAGCGCAGACCCGCCGCGCCCGGCGCTTCCCCTCGGGGGTCTCCGGCACCCAAGGGCGCGGTTCGGGGCTCCGCCCCCGGGGTCCACAGCAGCAGGCGGGGTGGGTGGGGGCGTGCGCAGCCGGCCAGGCCTCTGCTGGGGGCCACGGGTGAGCGGCCGTTCCTCCGACGTGGGCGGGGCCGCAGGGCTGCGGGCGGAGGCGCTGACAGCCCGGCCCAGCCCGAGCGCGGCCGCAGCGGCCCCCAGGGCGCCGCGCCTCTGGGCGCCTGGTGCTCGGCCGGGAAGTAACTGGGCCGGCCGCGCCCTGTCTCTTCTGCGCGTCAAGGCCTCCTCTGGGTCCTCCTCGTGCCCCTCTGGCCCTCCAGTCCCGGCTCCGGCCTGGGGGCGCAGAGCCAGGGAGGGGAGAGGCGCCCCCCGAGGCCCTGCTCCAAGCCTTCCCCGCCGCCTCCCGGAGGGCGCCCCGCAGCCCCCTCGCCCCCCAGCAGAGGCAGCCCCCGCTGGGCACCCAGGTGCCGACCTCATCGCCCCGGCACGGCCCCGGCAGCACCAGTCACTTGCTGGCCGCCCCTGGGCGCCCCCCCGCCCAAGGCAGCTGCTCCCCCAGGCCTCCCCCCACGCCCTTCTCTTACTGAGCCCTGGTGTCCACTTACTCGCCCTGGACCCGTCACGCCGCCCACGCAGCCCCTCCGCGGCCGGCCGCGCGCCCAGCGTGCCCTTCGGGTGCCCCAGAGGCTGCTCAGACCCGCCGGCCTCTTCCGCTGCCCTCCCCGCCCCCCCGCCCTGGGCGCGTGCCCGCAGGTCCTCAGCCCCGTGGGGGCCGCCCCGCCGCCCTTAGGGAGTGACTGGACAGAGCACGAGGAACCCCCCGCTCGCGGGGCCTCCCTCGGCCCAAGCCTGGCGCAGGCGCAGGGCCACGCCCGGCCACGGCGCCACGGCCCGGACCGACGCCGCTGTGGGGTGGCGCTGCCCCCGAGGGGCCGGGCCCGACTGACCTGTGGCCGGGGATCCCGCGGCTGCTCGAGCCCGAACCGTGCCACGCCGGCCTCCGGGCCGAGGGGCGCCTCCCGGCTGCTCCGGAGCCCACCGAGGCCGCCCGCGCCGGCCGCGCCGCTCAGCCCCGCCCGCAGGGGCCGCCCCCGCCCCATTGGCCCGTCCGCGCCCGCTGTTTCCGGGGCTGGTCAGGCGGCGCCGTGCGCGCTCGGGCCTGGTCCGCTGGAAGCCGGCTCAGGGCGCAAGGCCAGAGCCCCGCGGGCACCGGGCGGGCTGGCAGGGGCTGTGTCCGAACTGGGTTCAGCCCGACGCCTGCGCCCCCCAAACCACCGCGGGCGTCTCCCCTTCCCCCTTTAAGCCCAAAGCCGCGGCCGGGCGTGGCCAGGCTGACGCCGCTCGGCTGGGCGCTGCTCTCCGCGCGGCGTCCCCGTGGCCCTGCGTCCCCCCGCCGCTCTCGCGGGGAGAAGGTTCGATGATGAGATTTTAGAATAGAGAAAAAGCGTTTACAGGGGCCCATCACGGCCCCCGGCCCTCCCAGGACAGCGCCCGGGGGCTGCGCTTCCTGACCAGCTGCTGCCCACTGTTTATGCCCCGCTTGGTTACCTTAAAAACATCTGCAACTCCCTTTATTTATTTGTGCACACAAGAGCTGGGGTGCAGGCCAGAGGTGTAGGGGTGAAAGGACCCCCCAGAGCCAGAGTGGGGAGCAGAACAGGCGGATCCACTGAGACCCACTGCTGCGGGGGCAGCGGGGAGGCAGGAAGGGCCTGCTGCGCCCTGTGGAAGCTCCCTGGCCGGGGACAGACTCAGGACATAGCGGTGACAGCCTGAGACTCACCCCCAGGCCACCAGGGAGGCCCCTGCGGATTCCTTTTAGGGTCTTGGCTCGGTGAGGCGAGAGCCTGTGGCGGCTCCAGGGCTCCCTTCCCCCGCAGGCCGGCTTCCGGGGGGAGCCACACTCAGCCGTGAGTTTTGGAGAAGCTTGGTCCCGCCTGCCCAGCCTGGGCCCCGAGAGCAATCTGGGAAAATGTTTCCTGGTCAAGCAAGTGTCCGAGGTGGGCCCCGCCCCCTCACGGCCAGGACACACGTGAGCCCTGCCCAGGAGAATGGCCTGGTCAGGCACGGCTCGGGCAGCGCTGCCCAGCCCCGGGGCAGCGCCTGCGACCCCCCAGCGTGCTGCTGGAAACGCCGCCGAGGACACTGCCCACGCCCACTTCAGCTCAGGAGGTGGCTCGGGCCACCGGCCAGCCCTTGGGGGCCAAGGCCGCCGGCAGGACTGTGAGGCCCTCAGCAGGACTCGAGGACGGGTGCAGTCACAGCGGGGAGCCACAGGAGTGAGGTCTTCAAGGGGCAGGACTTTCCCGTCCACATGAAATTTGACAGAAACACACACCGGACGCAAAGCAGAACTGCAGGACGCAAGGACACAGAGGCCCAGCAGAGAGGCCGCAGGCGCTCCTCCTCCCTCTTTGATGAACCAACAAGTAAAACTTAAAGGTTCGTGATACCGTTGCAACTGACAAGGGCAAACGAATACACATGCACTGAATTTTACTTCTTTAAAAAACTGCACCATTGTTTCCAGTTTCCTGGGGACATTTATGAAAATTAATGATTTATTACATCCTAAGACAACACCAATAAACTCTAAAATGAAGAAATTGTACAGTAAGGCCATAAAACTAGAAATTTCTAACCAGCGTTAAAAAAACCAACAAATATGAAACGCTCTGGAAATTTAAAAGTATATTTTCAATATCTCTTAAGTAGAAAATAAAACCACACCTGAAATTATAAATTATTTATTACTTAGAGCACCATACCTAGAAATTTAAAGGGTGTGGATAAAAACACATTCAGAGAAAAAGTCATAGCCTTACACTGCTGGTGACTACAAACAGAACAGCAAGAAAAGTCCAAATGGCATTCAATCAGGTGAAAACATAACAAAAGGAGAAAACTGAAAGAATAAAAACACCCTTCCCCCATCACAAAACAGAAAACGAAGCTCTAAGTCCCAGAGTTGGCTCCTTAAAAGACCAATAAAATAGTTTGGAAAATAACTAGTTGGGAAAAAACCAGTTGGGATAAAAAGCACAGACGCACAGGCCATGGACAACACAGGGACCCCAGCAACCCCAGGCGAACAGATCTGCAAGTCTTAACAGAATCATTATTCACGAAAATTTACAGAACAGGAAGTTTGAAGAGCATGGGAAATAAAGAAAACACTTCAAAGAATTATTGATCTTCCCTAAAAAGGCACTAGACTTGGACAGTTTTGTACATATTATAAAAGGTTCAAGGAGCAAAAAATTCAAATAGTTATTGTTCCAAGGCCCAGAAAACAGAGAAAGAGCTTCCCGAGTATTCTCTTTCTTAAAAAGAAGGTAACATAAACCCAATGCCAATATTTGACAAAGACAACAGGAAAAAAAAGTCTCCATCTTAACGTATTCCAAAATAATACAAGCAAAGCAATTCCAGAATATTTTATTTTAAAGCTGTTTTTATTACACAGGTAATACGCGAGTCTTGTAGAAAACACAAGCAAGAACCAACCCGTCATAAATAACCACTGCCAGCAACAGAGATGAATATTTAAAAAAGAATAAACCACAACTAAAGCAAGTCTTCCTAGAAACATGGAGAGTAGAGGGTTTAATAACATCAGCAAATCGAATTAAGATGCTTCCTCTTGAGTCGTAATAGAAAGACATTTGATAACTGGGTAGAGAGGGAAAAGGCATTTGCTAAAATCCCATGTCCATTGGTGAGGAAACTTTCAGCAAACTAGAAAGAGAAGGGCGTAGCTTCAATCTATGAACTTAGGTATTAAGAATCTTATGCTGGGTCAAGTTCATACTTCCGGGAAACACCAGAGGCACAAGTGCTAAGTGGGAAATACTCGGAGGAACCTACACGCAAACACAGTCCCACAGGGTGATTTTAACAGTGGCCTCAGGGCTGGTCGTTGTGATGGGCTCGGCCCCGGGCCAGCCCAGTGGTCACAGAAAGCTTTTCTTAAATGGGAGGTGTCTTGCTGTAGGTAACTCGAGGAGAAGTGATCAGCCAGGGACTTCCAGAAACAATAAACCCCGAACCGTCCGAAAGCAGTTCATTTGAAAAAGCACACTTAAGATTAAAGGGAAGTGATTTCTGATGAAGCACAAATTTCACTTAGTCCAGGTTCTTTATATAAACAATTACAAATTGAGTATTTGTCAGAGTGACATCAAATTGCTCGAAAGATATGCAGCCTATTTTAAATCAAGTTTCGAGTAGACAGATTAAAATTCTCTTTCAAATATAAAGGTTTTTAAATATATACTTTTGTATCAGAAAACAGTGAAATATACATATTAAAAATACAGAGGTAAAATGATCATCACTACCCAGAACTGTTTTCCACCTGAAAAAGGCCGAACAGCTAACAGCAACAACTGACTATGGGAGCAACGAACTCGGCGCGGCCGGCTGCACGTAAGTGACCACCAGGCACAGTGGGCGGGGGCACCGCGCACCCCTCCGCCGGCAGCATGAAGGGCGCTAGACTGACGAGGACGGATGTCCGAGGTCCAGTGCCGAAGGAGACACGCGTGGGGCAGGGAGGCCCCAGACAGTCAAGGATAAAATGTATTTTAGGGACGAACATCGAGAAAGACGCATTAGCTGCCTTCCTCTCGGGGTGCAGGGGCCTTAATTACGGGGAACTCCCGGTGTCGACACTACGCTGCTCCGTGATGTTTACCGCACACGACGGTCACTGAATGTTTGAGATCAGAAAATCAATGGATTTAACCCCCATTTAAAAAGTGCTGGTCACACCTTTACATTAACCAGAAGTGGCTGGAAAATACAGTGGTGAAGAGGGCTCGTTTACCATGGTAACCACGACTGCAAAACGACCTACGCAGAAAAAATAATCCCAGAGACATCAAATAACACTTTAAAAGCGAAAGGTTAAGTAGGACAAAGATGTTAATTCTCTGGAGGAACCTGCACACTTTCCGCCACCCAAGTTCCACTTCTAAGCCTGATACCAAGTTTCTTTTGGAAATAATAATATACAGAGTCCACTAGAAAAATTTTGAAGTCGAATTAGTGGAGACAGACAAAATCTGGGATGGCCAAACGGGGTGGGGCCCCTTCCGGGCCATGTAGACGCAGAGGCCACGGGCAGCGCGGCCAGCCACGTGTCCAGCAAGACATGGCCAGCAGAGCAAGACTGCCCGGAAAGGGAGGTCGGCGGGTTTAGCAGGTGGACACCGACGGGTCAGGGATGTGACTGTCCAGCAAGAACAAAGCCCCAGGAAGTAAACACCGGGCCAGCAGCGGCCACCGCAGCCCCGTCCGGGGGGCAGGCTTGACTCGGACGCTCCCAGCCTGCACCCCTGCGCCGGCCCGTGCACGCGCCTGGCTTTTGTTTCTTTTAACCATATGGGAAAAGACTCTCAGAAACCAACGAGACAGGTAAACACCTTATCAGAAAACTGGCTAGAGCAACAAACTGGCCGGCGAGCATCCTGTCGGGGTCACGCGTTAATGCAAAGGGCTCGTGGATGCGCGCCGGCCCCCACGCGAGGCCTGGGTTCGGTGGGGGAGGGCAGGCTCACACTTTGCTGGTGGAAATAGAATTTGGTGTCATCTTTCTGGAAGGCAATTGGAGGCGAAATACACACACACGGGAGGTGCCGGGGAGGCGCGCCCCTTTTCTGACTGGGGACGAGACACGTCTCGTCGCAGTGACAAAGCCGCCTGCAACCCCAGGGGAGTCACTTGCACTCACTCTGCCCCCGACACCTGTCCACGCAGGTGTGATGGGCGGGGCACTGGCCAGCACGGCCACCAGGCCAGGCAGGGCGCCCCGCCCGGGTGGAAGGCCGCACGCTTCGCGCCCGAACACGCAGTCCGAGAGTCACCCGGACCCGAGGACAGGCTCTCGCACGACCCCGACGGCAGAAGGGTCACTGGGCACACCCCAGGGCCCGGGACCGCCCGCGGGGAGGAGAGGCCGCGACACCCTCGCGGGGGCGGACAGCCGGCGCCCGGGCGTCTGCAGAGGGGGGCGCCGAGACAGGCCGCGTCTCCTCTCCTCACACGTCTGCGGGTTCGTTTTTAAAAGCGGCCGTTTCTGGCCACGTTCAAAGGGGACGCCAGCACCCTCAGGAGCCCACGTCCAGCCCCTGGACGTCTCGCCCTCGACCCGACGTGCTGTGGCTGGTCTGACGGGCCAGGCCCGCTCTCGGGGACCCCACGCTGAGCCGGGAGGCCCTCAGCCTGCACCCCGGGCCGCAGGCGCCCCGGGCACGAGCGAGTGCTGGGCCCCGCGTGGCCAGAGAGCAGGGCCTGGACAGCGGCCGCGAACAGAGACCTGCTAACGCCCCACAGACGGGCCCCAGAATACGGACCACCCCAGGACTGTCGGGGCTCCCCTGGCTTGGCATTTACACCTGAAAACCCTTCCTCCTCGTTTCTGCCCGACGCGTGCTCCCACCCCCACCCCAGCCAATCACACGAAACACAGACACCCCCCACACACGCACCCCCAAACACACCCACGCCACACGCATGCACCCCAGCCCCCCACCTCGCAACTGAGCACGCAGAGAACACAGGCGCAGGCCCGCACACGGCCCGGCCCAGCGGCCCCAGCCTGGCCGGTGCTCACGCACCAGGAGCCCAGCCCCGGGACGGGCAGCGCAGACGCGGGGGCAGCACGCGCCGCCCCAGCATGCGTGTTCCTTCTGGGGCGCCGGGCACGAGGGGCACGGCAGGTTTGCGTGAGGCCGGCCCGCGAGCGCGCGAACCGCCGGGGCTCTCAGAATCCGCGGCACCCGGGGGGAGACAAGCACCCTGACTTTAGGGCGGGCGGCAGAAGCCGCCGGCCTCTGGCACCCCAACCCCCCCGCCGGTGCCAGCCCCGTCTCGGCCCCTGCTGGGCGCACCAGCCGGGAGGCCCCTCGGAAAGGAGCTTGGTGCCCGAGGCTGGCACAAGCCTCACAGGAGGGAGACCCTGGAACGGGCAGGGGCTGTTTGGCCCACCCCACGTGTCCAGTTGGCCAGCAGCAGCCTGAGGCAGAGCTTGTGGACTCCCGAGTCTAGAGAAGTCCGCAGCTGGACACAGCTATCTGCTGAGGACGGGCCGGCAAGGTGGCCCAGCAGGCGAGGTGGCCGCCCAGCCGCTCAGTCTCTGCTCTGGCCATGTGCTGGCCTGCGACCCTGGCCTGCCGGCGGCCTTGGAGCAAGGCTGCATGGAACTCAGCCGGGGCGCGCAGGGCGAGATGGGGTGCCCCGCGCGGGACTCCCCCGGGGCCGGCCCCACCCCCACTCGCCTTCCACCCCGTGTGAGAGGGGAGGCCCCAGCACCCGACGGCCTTGGGAAGCGGCCGCCTCTCCCGCCAGCCCGAGGAGCCCCGAGAGGGCGCTGTACACGCGGCCCATCCTCAGCCGCGCCCAGGCCAGGGCTCCCGGGAGCTGCCCCCTCCCTGCCCGCACAATCTTTCTCAACTGCCCAAACGCAGCACGGCAGGCGGGCTCCAGGCCAGAAGAGGGTGGTCCTGAGTCTGCGCCCCGGGGCGCGGGCTGGCCCCGAGGCGTCCCTTCCGCTGCCCACACCCGCCACGCCTGCGGGCTGCCGGGGTGTGCCGGAAACAAAGTCTGTGTGAAGGTTTAACTGGACCAGTGTTTATTGAGCACCTGCTCCGTGCCGGCTCCGCGCCTGCTCCGGCCGCCGGGTCTGCTGGGGGGACACCTGAGGAGCAGCCAGGCCCGAGCCCCCGGGGGCGGGGCGGCGCCCCCCACGCTGCCTCGGCCGCGAGCGGGGCCTGACCGTGACCGGGAGCCGCGCGCCGGGCCTCCCCACGCGGGTCGGAGCGCACCTTCCCGGCTCCACGGCCCAGCAGCCCCTGAGAGGCGCGAGCGCCGCGTGGACGCGAAGGCAGAGCGAGTTCTGGGTTCCTGAGTCAGAGTCTTCCCGGCCGCGGCCAGCCCAGGCCGCGAGGGAGGGACGGGCCGGGCCCGGCTAGTGGTCGGCGCCCAGCTGCGACAGGCCCCGGCGGAAGTCGTGCAGGTCGTCGATCTTGCCGTCCAGCACCTCCAGGAAGCTCCTGAGCTCCCCCTTCAGGTGGCGCTGGCGGCCCCGGCTCTCCTCCACGGCCGCCTGCAGCGCCCGCACCTCGGCCTCCAGCCGCTGGTTGTCCCGCTCCGCCGCCTGCAGCGAGACCGCAGGAGAAAGGGCCGGCCGGGCTCGGGCCCCGCCCCCGGCCCCGCCCACCGCTGACAGCCCCGCCCACGGCCGCCGGCCCCGCCCACGGCGGCCCCTCCGCCCCGCAGACGTGCCAACAGCCAGGGCGAGGGCGCGTCAGGCCGGGGGCCGCAGCGGATGCAACGCTGGAGGCCGCCCGGCTGCTCCCCCACCCCGGGCCAGCGGGCCAGACTCCGGCGAAGGGTCCCACGGCCAGGCCCAGCGTGGTCAGCTGAGGGCAGCTGGGCTCCGGTCTGACAAACAGGTGGGACAGGCCGGGCCCTGCCCTGGCTGGACTCTGGCCTCAGCGGGAGGACCCGTGAGGGCCGCGGCCTGCGCTGCTGCGTGGGGACGTCGCGCCGGGCAGGCGGGTGCTGGGGCAGCTCTCGGGTCAAAGGGGGGCCCCATTCACGCTGAAGGGGGCCCTGCAGCCCGAGGCCCCCACGGGCGGCTCCACGCCCTGGGGGGGCTCAGGCAGGGGGTGCCCGGCTCTCTCTGAGCAGAAGACCCCTCCGGCGGGCCGGGCACGGGAGGAGACGAGAGCCCGGGCTCACCTCCAGCTTCTCGGAGACGAACTCGCACTCGGACATGAGCTGGGGGATGATCTCGCTCTGCCTGCGGAGCTCCTGCAGCTCCTGCGGGAGGGCGAGGATGCGGCGGCCGGCGCGGCCCGCAGGGGAGAGGCCCCGTCCCGCCGGAGGGGCGAGGCTGGGCGAGGCAGGGGCCTCGGCGCCCCTCTGGCTCTGCGCACGCGGGACGCCACCGCCGGGCGCCTACGCGCGCAGGGCCCGCTGGCTGGGCCGCGGACTCACCGCCTCCTTGTCCCGCAGCTGCGACTCCAGCGCCTGGATCCTCCGCTGCAGCTGGGAGCTCTGCTCCTCCTCCCTGCGGATCTCGCCGCACTGCTCCTCCAGCTCGGCCACCTAACGGGGCGTCAGGGCAGGACGCGGGCACCTCGCGGCCAGCGCTCGCTGGGTCAGCGCGTGCACGGCCGCTCGGGCCTCTCCTCGGCCCGGGGCCCCGGCCTGGCTTTGTCTGCCGGCGCCCGAGGGCTGCGCACAGGCGGCCGAGCCGCAGTCCTGCTGGGGGTGCCGGCGCGTCCCGGCCAAGGGCGAGGCCAGCGCGGCGCACAAAGCCCCACTGGTGGGGTGCCCCTGCAGCCGGAGGCCCTCCCGGGGTGCTGGGGGCACAGTGAGGACCCCGACTCCCGTCTGCCGCCTGGTCTGGGTCAGGCTGTCCGCGCCCCCACCCGGGGCCACCCCCCGGTTCTGGCTCCCGGCCCCCCGCCTGCCACAGACGAGGGCACCGCCACAGGCAGACCCCGGCCTGGGCGGGGGCGCCGACTCGGCACTTGGCCGGGCGCCCTGGCGTCAGTGCCCAGCTCCGGGAGGGGACGGCCCCGTCAGGCGGGGGCCGGGGAGCACTAGCCCGCCCCAACACTGCCAGGCCCCCGGGCACAGGGCCCGTGGCCTCCACTGGGGTGCTCTGGGCACCCCACGCCACCCCGCCCCTCGGGCCCGCCGCAAAGCACCGTGGCTCCGGGGGGCTGCAGGCGCCAGGGCTCCGTGTGGCCGGGTCAGGCACAGGCCGGAGGCCCCACGCACGGCCGCGCCAGCCTGTTTCCACAAAGCAGGGCTTGCGGGGAGCGCCCCACTGTTTCCAGATGGCGTTTCCTCACTTGCCCTCTGCACCCCTTTTTCCACACTGGAGAGCCCGCGGGAGATGGCTGGGTAGGGCCCGCCCGCACCTTGCCGCGCAGCTGGTCGTTCTCGCCCCGGCAGACGGAGAACTGCCTCTTCCACTGCTCCACGCTGGCCGCCGACTCCTGCAGGGCCGCGCTCAGCCGCGCGTTGCTCTCGCGCAGCGTCTGCAGCTCCGTCTCCCACTTCTTCACGTTGGCGGCGCTGCGGGCGGAGGGCGGGGGCGGGCGGTGACCCAGGGGCGGCCGCAAGGCCCGGGGGGGACGCGTCACGCTCGGGGGGCGGCAGCAGAGCAGGAAGCTGTGCGGCGTGAGCCCCGCGTCCCTCCTGCTCCTGACCCCAGCTGGACGCTCCGGCCAGGGTCCTCCCTGACGGGAGCCTCAAGGACAGGCTGCCGGGGCGCTCCGCGGGGACACGGGGCGCTGCGGCCTCGCGACACTCGATGCCGCTCGTGATGTGAGTGAACGAGCGCCCCGCTCATCACGGCACGCCTCGCACACGCAGACACAGCGGCCCCGCCCCTCCCCCCGCGACCTCACGCGCGCTCAGGACACCCTGGGCCGGGCAGTGGCCGGCAGGGAGCAGCAGGACGGGGCCTGCCGCCCGCCCTGGGGAGGCCGAGGCTGGGCAGACGCGCCCGCCAGCCCTCACCTCTGCGTCAGCGCCATCTTCAGCTTGTCGTTCTCGGCCCGGAGCCGCGTGTCCGCGGGGCCAGCGTGGGAGGCCTTCTCGTCGTCCGTGCCGTTGACGCTGGACGCCTGCGCAGGACACGGGGTCAGCCGGCTCTGCGGGTGCCCACGCCCGGCGTGTCCTCGGGGCCCGTCCCACGGGGGAGGGACGAGCAGGGGCGGGGAAAGGCCCCCGGAGCCCCGAAGGCCGAGCCCCACGAGGGCGGCCGCCAGAGGGGGACGAGACCCCGGGGGCGGGCGGCTCAGAGCCCCGGGCCCCGCAGCCCAGACGGAAGCCGACTCAGGCCTGAGCTCCGCAGCACCACCCGGCCGCGCCGACGGCCGCCCAGCCCGCACTGTCCCGGGAGGCCCTGCCACGGTCTCGCCACTGGGGCCGAGCCGGGTCCCGGGAGGGCCCTGGCGGCGCCAGCAGATGTGGCGGGAACACGCGTGCACGGGGCTGACGCCACTCCGTGCTGCAGACACACCAACAAAACTAGGACGCCCACAAAGCGTGGGGCAGACACGAGCCTCCGAACAGTCCCTGGGCACAGCCCGCCAGGCCCTGCCGACCAGCCCTCAGCCCCGACGACCTGCCCGCGGCTGCCGCCCGCTCCCTGGCGCCCCCGCTCACGGCTGTCCCGGAGACAAAGTTCTCGGAGAGGGACACCACAGCTAAAGGCGTCAAGGGCGGGCAGAGGCACATGCAGTGGGTGTTTGCAAAAGAACAGAAACACGGAATCAACGAACACAAAAACTCGGCCTCCCGGGGGCGCAGCGGTTAAGCGCTGCGCTGTGGGGCTGTCGGCAGCGGCAACGCGAGTTCGACGCCCGGCCAGGGAGCTTCCCACAGGGCGCAGCAGACCCCTCCTGTCTCCCCGCTGCCCCCTCAGCAGTGGGTTTCAGTAGATCCGCCTGTTCTGCTCCCCACTCTGTGTCTGGTGAACCCTCTCACCGCTCCCCACACCTCTGGCCTGCACCCCAGCTTGTGTACAAAAATAAACAAATCTTTAAAAAAAACACAAAACACAAAACACAAAATCTTTAAAAAAACGCAAAAACATTCAGCCTCATTAATAAAGAAATAAAAATGAGAAGAGCCAGGGAGACACGTTTTTCTTCCATCACATCAACGAAACCCCGTTGGTGAGGGCACGTGAGGGAAAACCGCCTCCCGCTCCGTGGGGTCGCTGCTGCTGGCTGGTTTGCGGCTGCCCTGCAAGCTTTTATTTCACTTTATTTTTTAATATTTATTTATGCAAACAAGAACTGGGGTGCAGGCCAGAGGTATGGGGGTGAGAGGATCCACCAGAGACAGAGTGGGGCGCAGAACAGGCAGATCCACTGAAATCTACTGCTGAGGGGAGCAGGGGGAGACAGGAGGGGTCTGCTGCGCCCTGTGGGAAGCTCCCTGGCCGGGGATCGAACTCGAGCTGCTGTGGCTGCGGACAGCTCCATAGGCTGAGACTGACCCCTGCGCCCCTGGGGGTCCCTCCCACAAGCTTTTAAACTCCCCAGCACTTCAAAAGCTTTTAAATTCCCCCAACTCTGCCCGGCACGTTTGCTTTGAGGGTTTCTCCTGCAGAGTTGGCGGGACTCAGAGGCAGCTCGCCGCGGCGTCTGAGTGGCTGAGAAGCCGCTGCCCGGGCCGCAGGCCCTGGAACGAGCCAGACGGCTGCGCGGGGCCTGCCCAGTCAGGCTACAAGGTGGCCCTGGAAGGGGCGTTTGAAAGCATGAGCGGTGGTCCCGACATAGGTATTTTAGGAAATAAGCCACAGAGAAGAGGAGCAGGGGCTGCGCGCAAGCTGAGCGGGCCGGCGGGCGGGGGGCCGGCGGGAGAGCAGCCCACGGGCAGCGCTCCGTCAGACTGTTTGAAGCCTTCGAATGTTTGGGAAACTTGGTCTTGTGCTTGCTCCTGAAGAGACTCCGGAAACCGAGCAACCGTCTGATTTCCAACAAGAAGGGAGACGCGCCGAGATCGCGACACCGCACGGGCGTCAGGGAGGCGGACGCGAGGCTGAGACTGCACCCTCCGGCCCAGCACGCGAGAGCAGCACGCAGCGCCCGTGAGGAAACAGCAGCGCGGACAGAGCCCCGGACGGAGCCCGCCGTCCCATCAGGGGCCTCACGGCTGAGACTCAGACCAGGGGCCAGCGCGCGCACGGATGGCCCGGCCGCCACCAGCCCACGGAGGGACAGCGCCGCCGAGACGCTGGGGAGTGGGCTCTGCCCCTCACCCCCACAAGCCCGCACCCCACACTCGGCGCGAAGGGCCCGGGACAAGGCGCTGGGAACGGCTCGGACGCACATAGCTTCTGCCCCCAGAGGCGGCCGGCCCCTTCTGTGATCAGGGCCCCCGCGGCTCCCGGGCATCAGCACTGACCCGCGTGTCCGCCTCGGCCCCGGGGCGCCGGGCGTCCCTGCTGGCCCCGCCCCGCCCCGCCCCCACCCCGCCCCTTCTCCCTGAAGACGCTTCAGCTCCTGCTTCCGGAGGTGAATGGGCGTCTGCAGCCTCACGCCCAGGCCTGAGGGCCTCTCCCCACAGCTGTCCGCACCCCACCCCGTCCCTCCGGCCTGGGGCTGCCCGGCCCTGCCTCCTCAGCCCGCGGCCTCGCCCACCCTCGCGCCTCCATCAGGCCCCGCCCGCGGCCCGGTGCCGGCCAGGCCCTCTCCTGGCTGCCCCTGCCCGAGGCCCTGCCCCTTGTCCCCGCCTGGCACGGAGACCACCCACCCACCCGCCGGGGAGACATCGGGGGAGGCCTTTGGGGTCCGCCATCACACCCTGGAGGGCCAGCCCGGCCCCTGCACGGCCTCTGCTTGGCTAAGCCGGAGCCGCTAGAGGCCTCCCCGACGCGAGGCTGCTGTCCTCCGGGGTCACGGGGCCCCCACCAGCCGTGGCCACGGCGACCCAGCGAGGCCCGAGGGCCAGGTCCGGGCTCCGGCCTCCGGCCCACTCCCGTCTCAGACGCGTGCCCACCGCCGAGGCCCCCACGGGCCACGCCCCTGCAGAGCCGAGACCCGCCCGCCGCCCGCTCACCTGGGACTGACCGCTGGAGGTCTCCGCCTTGTCCTGCGCCTTGTCTCGGGCCAGCCGGGCCGCCTCCTTCACCTCCTGGAACTTCTCTGCAAACTGAACAGAGCCTCAGGGGCGGCCTGGCACCGCCCGGCCAACGGCGACACGGCCGGGAGACACGGCGGAAGCCGAGTCCGCGGCAGTGGCTCCGGGAGATGCGCCGCGGCCCCGTCACAGCCCTTGCCACGGCCGGGCGGGGGCGCCAGCGTCCTCGGCTCTGCCGTCCTGGCGCAGCTGTCGGGGCCTGCAGAGCCGGGGCCCTGCGGCGGCAGTGGAGACGCCCGGAGCGGGGCCAGGAGGACGTGCTGGTGCCCCGCGCGGCGCCCGGGACAGAGGAGCTGCCGCTGCGGCCAGGCTGCCGCTGGACGCGCCCGCCTCTGACCACCCCAGCCCGGCGCGGGCTGCCCGGCCGGGATGCCCACCTTGCCCGGGGCTCGTCCCGTCCTGGCCCCGCAGCCCCTGCAGCCGAGCACAGCCCCGCCCCCGCAGGGCAGCCGACGTCCACTCCCCCACGCCTGCGGGCTGCACGAGGCTGACCGGCCGGCCTGCCCGGTCCCTCTGAGACGGCTGCCCATGCAGGCTGAGGCCGGAGCAGGCCAGGCCTGTGGCAAAGACAAGGCCCGACAGGAGCAGTGAGTGGGGCAGGCGGGTGAGGCCCCTGCCCGCCTCCCGGCCGCCTCCTCTTCGCTGCGGGGGGACGGTGCCCCATGGGCGTCTGGACGGACGCCGAGATGCCTGAGAACGACGTGGCCCTGTCTCCAAGGGTGCTAGCACGACTCTGCTTTACCGTCAAATGGAGGAGAGTTAAAAAGGACATTTCAAACGATAAATTTAAGACGTCACGAAGCAGGGCGAGGCCTACAGGCGCTTTTTTTCAATGTTTGCTTTGCAATCCCAGGATTATGTTATTTACTCTTCCGTAAAGGAACTGAGGTGCAGGCAGGAGGCGTGGGATGGTGAGAGGACTCCCCAGAGACAGAGTGGGGAGCAGAACAGGCGGATCCACTGAAATACGCTGCTGAGGAGGCAGCGGAGAGACAGGAGGGGTCTGCTGTGCCCTTGGGAAGCCCCCTGGCCGGGGATCGAACTCGCACTGCAGCAGGGACAGCCTGAGACTCATCCCCTCGGCCCCCAGGGAGGCCCCGTATCAGGAACGTTTTACAACATCATTGGAAAGTCGCGGGTGTGCTGGCATCAGTGAGCCTCGGCACCCGGAACTTCCGTGACGCTGTAACGGGACGTCGGGTCAAAGGGAGGCGCACGGCCAGGCGGGCGGCTGCTCCCTCTCGCCACGCGAGACGGCCGGGCAGAGCCGAAGGCAGAGGCTGCCCCTTGGGTGGTGCCAGCAGCGGGCAGGTGGGCCTGGGCAGACCCCGCCACCGGGCCACTGGCGAGAAGGGAGTTGTGTAAAATCAAACCTTAGAAAAACCGGATGGGACCAGAATCAAACACCTGTCAAACTGCAGGGGCGAGGGTCATTTCCTCCGCTCAGAAGAAAGAGAAGCGCAGGCGTCACAGGCCTGGCTCCGGACAGAGCTTCTGAGCACGAGCGAGAAACCACCAGAAGCCGGGAGAAACACCTCTCGCCGGCCCGTGCCCCCGGGAGGGAGACACGGAGCCCTCGCGAGACCAAGGGCAAAACCCATGAATAAAACACACAATAAACGAGCAACTTGCGGAGAAGCCCGCGTGGCTCGCGGAGGCGCAGCTGGGCCACTCACCAGTGGCCCGGTGGCGGAGGAGCAGCGGCCGCGCCTGCTAACCATTGAGGGCCCACGGCCGGAGGAGGGGGCGCGCCCGGCCCCCCAGTCGGCTGCGTCCCCCGCAGAGCGCCCTGGACGCTGCGCCTGGACCGCAGTCGCTCGGGCCGGCCCACGGGTCTGCGCTGCCGTTGTCGGGGGCCTGAGCTCCAGGCCGCGGCCCGGCCCAGAGGGCACCCACCTTGGTCAGCTGCTGCTCGGAGGAGAAGCCCAGCCCGAAGACTGTGTTGGCCCTGCTGTCCGCCCACTGCCCGAACTTCTGCGACGTCTTGGTGAAGGTCATGTTGGGGGTGATGGTGCTGTTGATGACCACCTGCGGAGACAGCCGCTCGTCAGGCCCCTGCGCCCGCTGGGGTGCTGCTGGGGTGCCCGCGAGGCGCGGCTGCGGTGGGCCAGTCTGAGCGGACCGTGGGGGCCCGCCGCCCTCGGGGGGCAGCTCTCGGCCGAAGCAGCCCCGAGCGCAGCGCCCAGAGCCTCGGGCTTGCGCTCCCTGTGCACTGCCCGGCTTGGAAGGGTGCGGCCCGGGCAGCGGGGGACGCAAAAGGCAATGGGCCGACGGGCACGTGGAGACGGGACGGGAGGGACGAGTGCTCAGCCCCGTGACCCCAGAAGCGCCAGGGTGCCCGGTGACCCCCAAGCAGGAGCAGCGACGGCTCCGTGGGCAAACGCGCTGGACTCGCGGCCCTGCGGTGGGCGGGCTGCTTTGCCCAAAGCGCGCCGAGATCTTGGCTGCTGGCTGCAGTGGGGGTGGGGCTCGAGGGGCCCCGAGACAGTCTGGGCGGGGCCTGCTCCCTGCCGGGACCCCCGCCCCCGCCCGCCCGCGCTGTCCCCGGAGCCCCCGCCCCGCGCGCCCACCGCCGCCAGCCCCGGCCGCAGAGCCACTGCCACGCGGCGAGCCCTGGACGGCCGGCTGAGAGGCCCGAGCGCTCTCTCGCTTTGTCGGCATCTCAGCCAGATCGCCCGACAGCCCCGCGGACAAGCGCGCTCCGGCCCCGCCCGTCCCCTCTGCCTCCGACAGGACCTGTGCCCAGCGGGTCGTGCCGGCCGAGGGAGCTCACAGAGCGTAGCGTCTGCTCTCCCCCCGCTCAAAGCCGGGCACGCGGCCGAGAGCCCTGCCTGGCTCTGCCCCGCGGACACGGGGCAAACCACATTGAGAAACAACAGTGAAAGGACCAGGAAAAACAGTTTCAAGAAAAACCCCAAAACCGTTCCACACACCTGCTTCTGTGTTGCGGGCCACGGGCACTAGACACGGCTGGGCGGCCAGGGGCAGCAGGCGGCCCGCCTGGGAGTGGGAGCCGTGGACGGCAGCCGTCGGGGCCCAGCAAGAGCCGCGGCTGCGACGTCCGACCTGGGCCGTCCCTCCCAGACCCCGGGGAGACCCGGGGGGGCAGGAGGCTTGGGGGGAGGGCGGCTGCAGAGCTGCCTCAGATGGGCCGCGACCCTCTCCCCGTGGGGGTGGCCGGGCCCCGCGCCCTGGGGGCGTTACGTGGGCACTGAGATGCCGGTCGGGAAGGCAGCACGCAGAGAGGGGAACCCGTTGACTTAAATGAGAAAGGGGAAAGACGCAGAGGCGGACCCCATGGGCCGCACCTTGGCTCCGTCCACGCTGATGACGCGGTAGCTGTTCCTGGTGACGTCGTAGAAGTAGGACACGGTGACAGCCTGCTTGCTGGCGGGCACCCAGCTCTTCTTGGTGCTGGGGTCAATCTGGAAGACGTGCGCGCGCGTGGTGAAGACGGGCTGCTCGCTGCGGGAGACAGGCGGGCGTGAGCGGGCCGCGGCGCGGGGACGCAGGCCCCGGGACCACTGAAGAGCGAGCAGGAGGGGACGGCGCTCTGGGGCCCACGCCCCGGTGAGGGCCCGGCTCCGGGGCCGGCCCCTGCTGGCGTCGCGGGGTTACGGAGCCCACAACCCTAAGGCGCGGACGGCCAGCGCGTGGGGGCGGCGCCAGCCGTGGGATTTTGCGACTCTTCAAGAGCGTCTCAAACCTGCAGCTGCTCCCCCCCCCCCCCCGCCCCGTCCCGCAGCCTCAGGGCGCGTCTCCGGGGGCAGCCTGGACCTCAGAGTCCATCAGACGCCCCAGCAGCTGCGGGACAGCAGCCAGGTCAGCGCGGGCTCCTTCCCGCCTGTGCTGGGGGCTGGAACCTCGGAAACACCCCGCGGGAGTGAGCCGGTGGGGCTGCGTGGGGCGTTCCAGAGACAGCTGAGGGTGTGCGAGGCGCTCAGGCTCGAGGCAGGGCCCAGAGGCGGGGCGCTCCACCCGCACTCGCGACTCGGCTGGGCTGGGGGAGCTGCGCCCTGGACGGCGAGACCGACCAGCGGTCAGCCCCGGCGCGCCAGAGGGCGCGACAGGATGGCCAGGGGCGCGGAGCGGCCCCGACCTGCTCTGGGCTCCGGACGGGCGTTTCTGCCGAGCCGACGCCGAGCCCGTCCTGAGGCCAGACGCTCCACAGCGGCAGGCGAGCGCCTGGCGGGCACCAAGCTTGCCGGCCGCCTCAGCACCGCGCGGGAGGGGAGGACGGGCAGGGCTCAGGCCGGCCCACGGGCCCGAGGACGCAGCGTCTGGGCCGACCTGGGGTCCCCGGGTGCACACACAGGGCCAGGCGGCCTGGGCTTTGGCCCCATGGACCAGCGTCTCCCGGAACTGGCTGGGCACTGAGTCCAGCTACAAGTACCAGCCCTCGCCTGGCCCCTGCTGCCCCCGGGCGGCCGGGCAGCTGCTGCCGACCAGGGCTCCAGGCGCCCCGACGGCCCTGGACAGCAGCAGGAAAGGGGAGCCCGGTGCCACAGAGACACTGCCCCGGAGCTGGACAGCTGGAGCGGGCGGCGGGGGCCAGGGCTGGGCGGTGGTCTGGCAGGCGGGGGCGGACGAGCCGGGCAGGGCCACGGAGCCAGTGCGGGCGAGCCTGGGTGGGGGACCCGAGACAGGCCACCCTGGCTTGGCCACGCGGCTTGGGGCTGGACGGCCACTGAGAGGCGCCCTCGAGCCTCAGCCAGCAAGGCAAGCAAGTTGGGGTGTCGGTGCCCCCACCCCGCGGCAGCCTGGTCACTTTGAGGGGCTGTGCGGGGGCCGCGGCCCCGGGCCCCCCAGGCCCCGACACCAGCCTCAGGCGCAGGTGTGCTCTGGATAGCGGCCCCGGGGCGGCGTGTCCAGTCAGGGCGAGGACCTGCGGCGCTGGCATCGCGATGCCCCTGCGTGGGCACGAGACCCCGAGGCCTCACCCGGACCCAGCGGCGCCGGGGAGCCACCGGGAAGGCTGGTGCCGCCGCCTCCCGGGAGGGAGCTGCACCCCCCCAAGGGCAGGTGCAGGAGCGCCGCCGTCCAGGCCCAGGGGAGGGGCAGGCGCTCTCACAGCCCCCCGCAGCCCCCCGCCGCCCTGCCGCTCCCAGAGAGCAGGCTCGGCCGTCACACCCGCCCAGAGGCAACGCGTGGGTGAGCCGACGTATCTGGAAAGGACCGAGGGGCCCCTCGGGGAGAGCGAGCAACAGGGGGGCGCACGGCTCTGACAGAGCCCAACAGCGGCTCCAAGAAAGAACCTTCGGGGCCTCCCTGGGGCGCAGAGGTCAGTCTGGGCCTATGCAGCTGTCACAGCCCCTGCAGCACAACTCCGATCCCGGCCAGGGAGCTTCCCCCAGGGCGCAGCAGACCCTCCTGTCTCCCCGCTGCCCCCTCAGCAGTGGGCTTCAGTGGATCTGCCTGTTCTGCTCCCCACTCTGTCTCTGGGGAGTCCCCTCACCCCCACACCTCTGGCCTGCACCCCAGCTCTCGTGTGCGTAAATAAATCCTTAAAAAGCAAAAAAGAACCTTCGATTACAAGGGGTGGAACCCAGAAGCCAGGGGACGTGTCGCCGGCCGCTCAGCCCCGGGACCCCTGTCCAGGACGCGGGCAGAGACGCGCACTCTGGCCTGGGCCGATTTCCCAGCGCGCTGACCAGTGGTGTCCCTGTGACATGGGGTGCCCTCAGCTATCCGCCTCCCCCACCCTCGCCGCAGGCCTGGCCCCCGGCAGCACTAGCCGTGTAGCCGCAAGCGGCCCCCAGAGTCGAGGGGACTCCAGCCAAAGACCGGACACTCAAGGTGGACGACGGCCCCTGTCCCAGGGCGCTGGCCAGACCGACCCCCAGTGCCCGAGGGGGAGCTGCGGAAGAGGCGCCCCCAGGCACCCAGGGACCGGCTCAGGACCCCGAGGGCCACTGGACGGCGAAGCCTGGGTCTCTCTGCCCAGGCACAGCGGACCGAGTGCTGCCCGTCTGCAGGAGGCGCGCGCGGCCAACTGCGCTGTGCAGGGCCCGTGGGCGCCTCCCCCGCACCGCAGGCCCAAGGCCCCGCCAGGCCGCCCAGCGCGGACGCGCGGGGCAGAAGCAGAGGTCCCCGCGGGGCGCTCCTGGGCAGCGATGCCGCTGGGACGGCGCCTGGCGGCTGCGCCACCCCTCCCCACACTCCGGGGTGGGGGGCGCCACGGGACGCCCCTCCCCGGACACCCCGCCCCCCGGCCCCCAGGCCCTGGCTGCCGAGCCTGATGACGCGTGCGGGCCCAGGAGCTGCTCAGCCAGGGCGGGCGCCAGGTGGGCCGGCAGCCCCCTCCGGGCTGGGCCCCGGCCCCGCCCGCCCCGTCGCACACGGCCACAGGCATGTCCCTCGTGGGGCGACGCAGCTCTCCACCCCCAGGGCCTCCCTCGGGCCAGCCTTAGTCACTGCAGAGGTGACCAGGAGCAAGCCGGCCCGGCCGGTCACCTGCCAGAGCTAAGCCAACAAGTGGGCCGACGGAGCGCTGCGCGGCGGGCTGAACCCGCTGGTGACCATAAATACCGCCGGGCACGCAGCAGAGGCCAGAGCCCTGTCTCCCTGGGGCTCCAAGGGCAGCAGCCACGCGCTCCTCAAAGGGCAAAGTCCCAGGTCAAGGTCACTGCTGCTCCGGAACAGCCGGCAGGGGCCAGCAGGGCTGAGCCCGGCCTGGAGCTCTGCCCGGGAGGCTGTCTCCGGCCGCCCTTCTCCCGCTGAGCTGCTAGTGCCGCCCAGCTGCTGCTCCACGCTGCCCAGCGCCGGGGCCCCCGCCTCTGTCCTGGAGGAAACGGGCTGGTGGACGGGGCTTCTGGGCAGTGCTTTGCAGTGACCCCGACCCAGGGGTCCTTTCTGCCCCCAACTGTCTCCCCCACGCCTCCTGCTGCACTGAGGTGGACCGTCCACCTTCAAGCCCGCCCGCCAGACGTGCCCTCTGCCCTGCCCTCACCCAGGACCGGCCTGGCTAGGGGCCAGCTCCCCAGAGCCGCCGAAACGAAAGACCCAAACTTGGCACCTAAATGAGGACCTGCTGGCCGGCAGCCGGAGGCCGGTCACTCACGGGGCCGGCCCTCTGAGACTCCCAGAGGGGCCACGCCCAGCCCAGGGCCTCTGCCTCCTCCTCCGGGCCCCGCTGGCCCTCACACCGCCCGCCCGTGGGGTGGGACCCCGCGTCTCCCCGCAGGACAACCCCGCCCCGAGCCCCTGCTGGCGCCTCAGGGGCCCCGCGCTCGCAGAGGGCCTCGCACGGCTCATGAGCGTTTCCTCTGAAGCGCGGGGCCCGGCCCCCGCGAGGGCAGCTCCGCGGCCACCGCCCCCGGGGCTTCACCCTGGGGCCCGGCCCCTCCTGCCGGCCTCACGGGGACGCTCACCCGCCCCGTTTCCCCAGCTCGCGCCCCAGCCCTCCCGGTCCCTGCTGGAGGGGCGGCGCAGGCCCCAGCTCTGCAGGCCCCGCCCCCAGTCTGCCCCCCGCAGGCCGCCCAGAAACGGGCGCCCCCAAACGCGTTGCTCTTCACCCCATTCTCGAGCGGCCGGGCCTGGGGGGCAGCGCAGCGGAGGCGCCTGGGCTCTGCCAACTCGTGGCTCCTCAGAGTCCGCGCGGGGGCGGCCCACACCCGCAGCCTCCCTGGGCCCTGCCTGCCCGGGGGCTGGCCAGGCCCCCGCAGGCCCTCGAGAGCGAGGCCTGCCCCCCACAGCCGCTCCACAGAGGCTCGCTTCAGAGACGAACGCGGCGTGAGGCGCCCAAAACAGCCGCCGCTGAGCCGGGGGCGGGCGGGGCCACGGCCCCCAGAAGGCGGCGCCCCTGCCCTGCCCTGCCCTGCCCTGCCCCCGGGGCCAGCGCCCCTTCGTCCGGGCTCACCCAGGGCGCCCCCACGGCCACCCCGCCTGGCCACCCCGTGTCTGACCCCTCGAGGCCCAGTGTGCTGGCCGGGACCCCGCGGACAAACGGGGAGGAGCCCCCAGGGCAGGTCACGCCCCCCAGCGCCACACCTGCTCCCACGGGCCACCCCGTGTCACACACGCCCCGCACACACGGACTCCTGCTCACACGCACGCACCGTGCACACACACCCACACTCACACATCACAAGCACACACCGCATGCACACACACCCGCTCACACGTACGCATCACGCACACACCTGCTCACACACATGCATCACGCACGCGCACACCTGTTCACACTCACGCATCGCACGCGCACACCGGTTCACATGCATGCACTGCACACACACACCTGCTCACACGCACGCAGGCACACACCTCCTGCGCTGGGCCTGCCAGCTCCCGCACAGCCGGGGCCAGCCCGACTCCCCAGGTCCCGGGCGCAGCAGCCGCGGCCCGAGGGGGACAGACAGCAGCAGGGTCCCCCACGACAGCGCCAGGCTGCGTGTCTGGGTGTGAGGGTGGGGGTTTTGGGGGCGACGCCTGGAGGGCCGAGTCGCCTCCCGGCTCGGGAAGGCCCGGCCCCGCCCCGCCCCCGCCCCGCGGCGCCCCGGCGTGCCCAGCGCGGGCACTTCGTGGGGGAGCCCTGCTGTCTTCGGCGCTCGCCGGAGACCGGGGACACCGTGCTCCTCGTGGGGTGTGGGCCCGTACGTCCTGGGCCTCCCCGGCCCGCCTGGCGCCCGCCCCGCACGCTCGCCTCCGGGCCATGGCAAGGCCGCCTCCGCCCTGCAGCCCCGAGGGCAGGCGCGGGCGTCCCAGTGGGCAGTGGCCTGACCGGCCTGAGGCCCCCACCGCCTCCGCGGGGCCTCCTGGGGCCGGAGCAGCCGCGGTCCCTGAGCAGACGCCCGGAAGTTTCCACCAGCACAGGCCGGAACCAGGCCAGGCCCGAGGTGCGGGACACAGACCGGCGGCCGCTGGCACCGCCCAGCTGGCCCCGCAAGAGGCTGCGGGCAGCACGCGGGGGCCGTTCGGGACGCCTGTCCCCTGGGCGCGGCTTAATTATTTAAGAGGCGAAGCGCTACTTCCTCTGTAAGCAAAGCTCTCAGAACATTTAAAATTCAGACGCGAAGCCAAGGAGCAGCTTTTTATAGCTCCCGCCCTCGAAGCAAGTGACAGGGCTTCCAGTCAGGCGGCGGGATTCCAATTCCAGCTCTCCAGAACATTCCATCCCTCGTGAGGCAAGTCTGCTCGGGGGGACCCGGGAGCGGGAAGCGCTGCTAAAGCCAAACTCAGTCAGGCATCAGCTCCGTCCCGCGGGGGTCACTTTCGCACTGCGCGGGTCAGGCTCCGGCCATGCCAAGGGACGCGGCTGCCGGCCAGGCCTGGGGCTCCACGGGTGCGGGGCGCCCGCCTCCAGTGGGGGCGACGGCGGTGATGGTGGAGGTGGTGGAGGTGGTGGGGATGGTGGAGGTGATGGTGGAGGCGGCGGTGATAACAGCCACCTGACCGCCATCACTGAACACTGACGCGCCAGGCACCTGTGAAACGCGCGACACACAGGTTCTCCCTCAGTCGCCGCAGCCGCTGAACAGATGGAGCCGGTGACGCGGACAGAGGGCCAGCTTGGCCGGCTCACACAGCGGCCGGGCGGGGCGGCCGGTCTGCACGCGCCCCTCGCCTGTACGGGCAGCCCCAGGTCCCGCTGGGCCGTCCGCCTCTGCAGGGGCTCTTCGAGCAGCTCGGGCCTCCGCGGCGGCCCCTCCCCCAGGCCACGAGGCCAATTAAAAGCTTTCCCAATTAAGGCTCCCAGAAGGGACCCAGTGCCCAGGCAGCGGGGTCTGCACTGCTCGCTAATTGGGTCCCTGTGGACAGCCCCGCCACCCCACGGACGCCCCCAGAGCTGGAGGAAGACAAAGGCAGGCTGGGCGGGGCCTGCACCGCCCTCCCCAGGGCGCAGCCGCCTGCCAGGGCCGCCGGGCAGCGGCACCTGCCCGTCTCAGCAGCCCAGGGCCGCCGCCCCGGCTCCTGGGAGGCCGCGACGAGACAGCCGCCTCGCTGCGAGCAGGAGCACGTGTTCCCTAAGTCTCCCGTCGTTGGCGAACGTCTCAATGTGTTCCCCGTGAGCGTATTTTTACTCCAATTATCTAATTTGACACGCAATTTGAATAAACCCCACGGCGTGATCCGCCAACAGCGCAGGTGGCAGCAGACGGGCGCAGCGCAGGGCTCCCCGCCGCCCCCGCGCCGGGAAACGCGGCCGCGCTCAGCCCCAGCTGTGGAGGCCCTGCGCGGCGCTGCCAGTGCGCCGCGGGCCTCTCCCAGGGCTGGGGCGCAGGAGGGCGGCGCCCGACATGGCCTGAGCCAGAGGCGCCGGGTGGGCCTGGCTGCTCCCACCGGGGGCCTGGGCCCAGGGCGCAGGGAGCAGGGCCCCGCTGGTCTTGCCAAGCAGGCGGGCAGCGCAGGCAGCGGAGCCCCGAGGGCCGGCGACGCCCCGTCCAGCCCGCGTAGCCCAGCTGGCTTTCTCACAGAAACAAGCAAGCGCGTTCAGAAACCGCCAAGTGCCTTTCACCTCCTTTACGAGCCCCCTGCCTTGTTCCCGAAGGTTCTCAGGAACGGGCAGGACCCAGCCGGCAGCGAGCAGCAGTGGGCGGTGGGCGCGGGGAGACGGCCGCGGCGTCTGAGGTCAGCGCGCTCCCGCGTCACCGGACAGACTCGGGGCGACTGCGCTCTGCGGGGACACGGCCCTGTGCGGGCACCCCGGCGCGGCGCGTGTAGGGTGAGGTCCCCGGGGCCTTCTCGCGCTGCTGCTTTTCAGCAGGACACTGACGCCTCGTGTTTAGAAAAAGCAAAGAAATTTCCCCTTTGTTCAGAAAAATGAGCGGGGACGAGGCGGGGCGGCGGCCGAGCAGGCCCAAGGCCACCGCAGCCTCCCCCGGCTGGAGCCGCCGGGCTCTCGGGCCACGGCAGAGGAGACCCCGAGAACCCTGCCACGCGCCCCAGGCCAAGCCCCCGCCCCGCTCGGCCGCCCACAGGAGCCTCGCACTGAGCAGCCCCCCGCGCCCCCCAAACCTCAGCCGGGGGTCTGCACGTTTGCAGCGGGGAAGACGGCGCTTCCCTCCTGAAAGCGAGTGACCCCAAGCGGAGCCCACTGACCCGGTCCCGTCCACTCAGTCCGTCTCCCCGAGCACCTGGCCGGGCCGCGCGGCCCCCAGTGAGGCGCCGCCTGCGTGGCGAGGGGACGGTGGAAACCACGCCAGGCCCGAGGGGCTGGGCGGCCGCACCAGCAAGCGGGGGTGGGCTGGTCTGGGGAGGCGGGAGGGCCGGGCGGGGCCGGGCAGGAAACTGAGCGACCGGGAGAGGCCAGAGCAGCGGTGCAGAGGCCACTGGGGGACCGGCGTGGCCCATGGCGGCGGGGAGCCTCGCGGCTGACCGGCCGGGCCGCCCGTGTCCACGGGGGAGTTCGGAGGACAAGGACGCGCCGCTGGGCCAGGCGGGGGGCCGGCCACGACGGGGAGCAGGCACAGCCAGAGCCCGAGGCGGACGCCAGGCTGCGGCAGCCTGGCGCGGGGCGTCCGAGCGGACGGGCAGCGGGGCGGCTGCGGGGGCGGCCTCTGAGGCGGGCTGGAAGGGAGGGGCCACGCCGTCGGGGCGGCCTCGAGCTGCGGGTGGCCCGAGTGTCGACTGTCCAGTCTGCAGAAAACCACAGCCCGTCCGCCCCACGCTCTGCGTCCTGGGTCGTGCCCAGAGCAGGGCCGTGGACGGGCCGCGGGCCCCGAGTGGGGCGGCAGAGGCCACAGACCGCCCCTTCCGGGCACGGCAGGAGGGAGTGCGCGGGGGCGCCGCTGTCCGCTGGCCGCTGTCCCGCCCGCGGCCCCCCGCGGCCCCGGAGAGGATGACATTGCTTCTATTTTCAGTTAAAACGGCTCCTCCGCCCTCCCCCAGCCCGGGCTCCCTCTCAGCTTACAGCGAGGCCGTGCGCGCCCGTAAATTATAGAGCAGGAGAGCGCTGGCAGGGTGCCTGGCCGGCTCCACACGGGCTGGGGCCACGGCCGCGGGGGGCCCCCAGCGCCCCCCACTGCCCACCAGCGAAACTAGTTTCTGTCGTTTTCTGAGCTCTTGAGCAAACGCCTCTGTTTCTACAGAACTGTCTGGCCCCCACCGCCCTCCGCCAGCGTTGGATTCGGGTCAGGAAAGTGGGGGCCCCCGGCTGGGGCGCGAGCCCCGGGTTACCCCTTCTTCCCCGCAAACGCTTGGGGGTTTTTAAGTAGGAAGCCCCAGTGCCTCGGGGCTCCCGCTGCGGGCAGCCTGTCCGCGCCGGGCACAGCAACGGCAGCTGCCAGGTCTCCCGCCCCTGCCTCTGCGCCCCTGCGCAGGCCAGGGCCCCCGCTGCCCCTCTTCGGGTCCCCCCCACCGGCTCCGGTCCCTCCACAGGCTGCCCCACCCCCAAGGCACCTGGAGCGACTCCAAACACTCACCTGGAGGCAGGAGGGCAGAGTCAGGGCCGTGGAGAGGGCCCCAAACCAAAAAGCAAGGACTGGGGCGCACAAATCTCTGGTCCCGAGGGGACCACGAAGACGCCATGCTCGGCGCAGGGGTGCGGATTCAGCTCAGGTGCGCTTGCCCCGCGCCCCAGGTCTGCCTGCCACCTCCCCCAGCTGCCCCAGAGGCCCGCGGGGGTGGGGGGTCAGCTGCTGGCCCCTCAGCCTCGCCTTCTGGTCACACAGCGCACACGACGCGGCTTCCCGACGCGGACGCGCAGCCTCCCCGGGCGCACCGGCTCCACGTGAGCGAGGTGTCCCGGCCGCGCGCAGCGCCCACCGCACCGAGACCCGCGGCGCCCACGCCGCTCCGTCTGGCACTTCGGAGTCCGAGCACAGCCCGGACGGACGGTCTAACTTCTCTCGGGGCACCCGCCCAGGGCACAGCCCGAAGCCTCACCTGGGCTCCCGGCCCACGTCCATCCTCCTCGGCTGCCCGCCGCAGCCCCGAGTCCGCGCTCCCCACGCGGGCGAGTGCTACCTGGGGCGCTCCCTTTCCAGGAAAACTTCGATTTCCATCCCGGACGAGCCGGACCGGACCGCACCGCGGCGACACCACCGCTCGCCGCTCGGCGCTCAGGACGCAGGCCGGGCGCGGGGGCCCGGGGGCCGAGCCGGAGGGGCGCCGTGCCCGCCAGGTGCCCCCGCGCGCGGCTTGGCGAAGGAGGCGGGCGCCCGGGCGGGGTCCCGGTCCGGGGCCCGCGCGCCCGGCGGAGGCGCGGGGCCGGCGGCGGCTGCGCGCTCGCGCCCGGGCGCTGGGGGGCTTCGAGGCGGGGACGCGCGCGGCGCGGGCTCACTCACCCCATCTCGGGCGCTGCTGGCGGCCGCTCCGACGGGCCTGTGGCGCTCGCTCGCTCTCCGCCCGCTTGGCAGCCGCTCCCCGCGGCCCAGGCGGCGGCCCGTGCGCGCCGGCTCAGCCCGGGCGCCGCTCCATCCCCGGGTGCGCGGGGCGGCCGCCGCCGCTGGGCGCGGGCGGGCGGGGGCCGGGCGCCGTGGGCTGGGCGGCTCGCTCGGGCGGCGCCCTTGCTCCGCGCCCCGCCCTGCTCCTTACGTAACCCCGTGGCCCCGGGCCGCCGCGGGGCGACAGGGGCGCGGGGGGCGGGGGGCTGCGCGCGCCGCCCGTGGCCGCTGGCTTCGGCGCTCCGGAGCCCGGGTGGGCGCGCCCCGGACGGGGGCGGGTGGGGGGGGGGGAAGGGGGGACTTGGCTCCACCGGCCGCTGCCCGGGGGTGTGGGCGCCAGCTCCGGAGGCACTTGGGCTGCGTTTAGTTTGCTGGGAGTGATTCCCACAAGGTCACGCACTCAGAGCCCAGGGCTGCAGACAGACCAACCTTCACCTCCTCTCCCTGCGGCTGGTGGCTCAGGGCACCCACCCCACGAGATGCCGAAAGCCATGTGCCGAGGATCTGCACCCCGGGAGAGGGGCTGGGCGCTCAGCCAGAGGGCCTGCGAGCTGCCGGAGGGGCTTTACTCCGGAACCGGGGGCCGGGAGACAAAGCAGAGCGGAGGAAGCGGCTCTACCCGCCGGGGTCGGGGTCCTGTTCCCCCCCTGGCGGCGGCCAGCTGCCTGCCGCCTGCGCCCAGCCTGCCAGGGGACCGTGTTCTGCTGAGAACTCAGGCCACGGGACCGGGCCTCGGGAGCAGCAGCCGGAGGGGCGCGTGGCACAGCCGCCCACCCGCCCCGGGCGCGCCGCCAGGGCGTCACCTGCTCACCCCGCCGGTCTGTGCGTGCACTGTGGCCAGCGGTGTCCTGCGACTGTCTCCATCTGGCCATTTCAGCTCGGAGCCCTACAGAGCCCTCCCGCTGCCCCTGGCTGCCCCGTGTGCCTTGGCGCCCAGCCCCCTCCTCCCAGCCCCGCCCAGCCCTCCTCTCCGAAGCAGGCCCGGGCAGGGAGGGTGGTCGGCTCGGCCCCCTTTGGCCGCCGCCTGCTGGAAGCGCGGTCCCAGGGCCTGCCCCGGCCCTGCCCCTGCCGCCCCAGACCCGCCTGCAGGCCTCCAGGTCTCCGGCCCCCACTGCGCCCGTGCCCGGAGCTGTGCCCCGAGCTGTGCCCGAGGTTCCCATACGTGTTTGTTGAACGGCTGAACGAGCACACAGTCCAGGTCACAGACACACACGCACAGGGAGCCTGTTCAGCCCGAACGGGCAGCACTCGGGCCTGGAGCCGAGGCGGGGGCGGGGCCCGGCCGTGTCCGAGGGCCTGGCTCAGCGGGCGCCCGAAGCCCGCCGGAGGGGCAGGCACACCACGCCGCGTGGGAAGATGCGGCGGCCGCGGGTGGGGCCGGTGACTCATGGGGCGCGCGGCCGTGGGGCGTGCGGGTGCCAGCCCGCGGGCGGCCAGCGGCCTGCCGAGGGGCGGGGCCGGGCGGAAGGGCGGACGGCGCAGGGGCCGGGAGGACCGCGCCTCTTCCGGCGGCCTCCGCGGGCCCCGGACTCCCGAGCCGCCTCTGCCCGGCCCCACCCGCAGCGTCTCGTCGCCTGGGAACCCCCAGAGGCCGCTGCTCCCCTGTCAGAGCCGGTGCAGCGCCCTTCCCGGGGGCACCCGCCCTCACCAGGGTCCAGCCGGGCCCGGCCGCGGGGGCAGGTGGTCGGTGAAGGTCGGCCCTCGGCGGTCTGCGGGAGGGGCCGGCCCGCGTGGTGGGAGCCCCAAGGGGCACGTGGGGGGCTCTGCCCCGGTGGGCTCCTCTGTAAGGGCAGCAGGAGGGAGGACGCCGGCTGAGCGGCCAGGCCGCGGGTGCGCTGGGGCAGGCGGGGTGGGCCCTGGGGGCGGGGACACGCAGCCCGCAGACCCAGGGCCGGGTGAACAGGCAGGACGCCAGCCCCACCCTCCCGAGGCGCGGCGAGGGGCCGCCGCCTTGCGTGGGCAAACTGGCAGCACCCGCTGTGCGCCAGCCGCTGCACTGGCCTCTCCGGGGTGAACCAGGCGGCCGGGCAGACAGCAGAGACGCCCCGCGCCTGTGAGGCTCTTCCCCCGACCCCCGACCCCCAACCCCAGCCCAAGCGGCCGCCAGAACGCCCAGCCGGCTGGTGACGGGGACAGACTCGCGCGGCCTGGGTGGGCGGCCAGCGGAGGCCCCAGGGTGGGGCGCTGGGGAGGGCGTCGGGAGCCTCGACGACCTGGGCACATTTTCTGTCAACCTGAATCGGCTGTTAAAAGCGGACTAGAAAAGGACGGAGCCCCGCGGGTGTGAAGGAGGCGAGCCGCGGAGGCCCAGCAGTGGCCACCGGTGACCGCGGCCGCTCCGCAGAGTGCCTGCCGCGCCCGCAGCCGCCGCCGCTGGGCCCCGCTCATGGGAACAAAGGTCTTCTCTATAAATAAAGCTGCACAAGAGCTTCCTCTCACCTGCAAAGCAGCCAGACGTTTCCGCTGTTCTATTTTTGCGCGGAGCTGCCCACGGCCACCCGGCGGCCCGCGCCTGCCGCCGCTCCGTTTGCTCCTTCTGCAGCAGTGGGGCTCGCCACACCCACGCAGAGTGGCCGGGCTTCCGATGGGGCTGGTGCAGGGGCCTCGGCACGTCCCCGCTGGCCATCAACGGTCTGTTCTGGCGGCTGCATCAGGAAGGAATGGCGTTAGCGCCATGGAGACAGGCCGACTGGCGGCAGCGGCCATGCGGGGACACAGAGCGTCCATCTTCCCCAGACCTCGGCACGGTCCCGCCTCTGGCCGGGGCTGCGTCAGGGGTGACGTGACCCCAGGGCAAGAGCGACACGCACGCGAGAGGTGAGGGGTCGCCAGCCCCCACACACGCCTGTCGGCTGACGGGCGTGAGCCCCAGGCACCTAACTCAGGTTGCGGGGCAGGAGTGCCCCCTTGGCAGAGACATTTAAGCGGGGACCGGGAGAGCGAGGCGGTGTCGGCCGGGGCGGCGCAGAGGGGAGGCCTGCGGCTGCCAGGAGCCGTGTGCGGGCAGTGCGGGCGCGGCCCGCGGGCCAGGGGCGGGGTGGACGGAGTCTGTGGGGGCCAAAAGAGCTGGGCGCTGTCCCCAGGTGCGGGGAGCGCCCCGGCATGCATGGAAGCACGGCCGGGGGCGCCCCGGGGAGGGCAGAGGGGGAGGGGGACGGGGAGAGCCGGGGCCTGAGGCCCAGCAGTGCTGGGTGCCTCTGCAGACGCCACCGCTGCTCCTCAGCGGGCAGGGGGGGCACAGTGCAGCCTGGGGCTGCCGGCTGAAACCCCCGCACGACCCCGCCCCAGTCTGTCCCCCGGGCCACCCTGCCCGGCCGCCTGCGTGTCTGGGGACGGCCCTGGACAGTCCACGCTCCTGCATGTGCCTGAGTTTCCCCGCCGCCTGACCCCCTCAGGCCTGGTGGCCCCAACGCAGCGCTCCCTGCCCTTCCCGACGCCTCCATCGCGCTGACCTGTGGCTGGAGCTGGTCCTCCCCCGCCCAGGATTCCTCCTCAGGGGCACCACTGGAATGACCCGGCCGCCCGCCACAGCAGGGGCCGGGGCCAGGGGGAGGTGCCCCCCTGACTAAGCCTGCACTCTGGCCAGCATCACGCTGCTTCTGGGGGTGTCCCACAGGCCCTGGTGGCACCCGCAGCAGTACCTCTGGGCTCCCTGGCCATCCTGCTGTGAGACCGGGCTGAGGGCCCCGGCTGGGCCCAGGGGCGGACGGGGAGCGGAAGCCTGGAGCTGGGGGAGCGTAAGGCAGGCGCTGAGCTCGCGGGCAAGACTCGGGGCTCCCGAGGGGAGCTGAGACCCAAGGGGTCCACGGGCCGGGCCAGCCCCTCCTCCTGAGCACAGGAGGGAGTGGACTCCAAGGCCGGTGCCCTCTGGGGGCCAGAGCCCTGAGGCCGGACCCCTGGCCGGTGGGCGAGGCCGGCCAGCTGCATCTGGCGGAGCGGGGCGGGCTCGGCCGGGCGGCTGGGAGGGGTGACGGAGGAGGGCACCGGGCGCCCACCTGGATGCAGGATGCCCGGCACAGCCGAGCGGCAGGAGAGGAGGCCACGCGTCTCCTCTCAGCGAGGGCGCGGCCAGGCAACGGCAGCCGACGCGTGCAGCGCTCTGCAGAACAGCAACCGCGGGTCTTCAATCCCGGCAGCGCCCGGAGTTGACTGAACGCCTACTACGTGCCAGACTGGCCAGATGGCGCCGGCGGGGCTCTTGGCAGATGCAGCCGGCGCCCACCCTGCAAGCTCCGCGCTCAGCTCCGCCTCTGGGCCCCGGCCAGCGCCCCACGTCCTTCGGGGGCAGCGAGGCCTCCCCCGCGCACCCCCTCACTGCGGCCAGCCCCCCCAGCCCGGGAGCTGGCGCAGCTCCCAGGCAGCCTAGCCCTCTCGGGCGCCCTCCGGGCAGATGCCTGGTCCGGCAGCTAACCCAGAAGCGTCTTTCTGCGGCCATTCCCGACCATCCCTGCAACTGCTGCCCGGGCCCCGCGGGCCTCCCTCCTGCTCCCGCAGAGCCGGGACACCCGACAGGAGCGCCGAGGACCCTGCTCGCTCGGCCCAGGCCGTGGGTCCCGTGGGGCCCCTTGCAAGGGCCGTCTCGCCCTCTCGCCCCTCCGGCCCACCAGTCGCCGGGGATGTGGCCGCCTCCCTCCGTGGCGCGGAACTCCCAGCCCTGGCCGGCCCCCGGCGCCGCGGGGCGCCCCCACCGCTGCTCGGGCACGCGCCTGGCCACAGGAGGCCCGCGGGGCGCCCTCTGGGAGGGGCTGCGCGGGGCAGACAGGCTGTGCAGACCTTGCTCCGGCCAGCGCCCGGCCCCGGGGTGGCCAGCCCCAGGACGCAGCGGGGACCAGCCCTCGGGGCGCCCAGCTGAGGGGTGGGGCCCGCCTGCCCGCGGGTGCGTGAGGATGACGGGGCTGGGCAGGCCCAGGCGCCCCGAGGGGCCCCCAGCGCCCGGTGCCGCCCCCACAGTCCCTCCCCCGCCCGCCCGCAGAACCCTCCTGCCCAGGCCCGGCTGGTCCAGCCTCTGGCCCCGTCCCCCCACTTGGCTCTCCACGGCCAGGGGTGACGGCAGGTCCTGAGCTAGAGGCCGGGCACCGGCCATGCGTCCCCAGGGTGGATGCGGACAGCGGGGACGTCGCCTTCTCCTGAGGCCCCGCACACCCGATCCAAGGTGCCCTTGAGACACTGGACACCGCCGCCCGGAGGGGAAATTCCACCGGGGCCTTCCGAGCCAGCTGCCCTGCGGGGCCCGGCCCAGCCGCAGCTCTCTCCTGCCCAGCACCCAGGGTGCCCCACAGGCCCCGTCCAGAGCACCCCGGGGGTGACGAGCGGGGGAGCCTCCGGGCACAGGGAGCGGGGGCTGGGGGCGAGGCGGGGACTGTGTAGTGGCCGAGACTTCCGAAGCAACTTGTCGCCCTCCAGGTCCCCTCGCAGCTCCCGGGGACGCCAGCGGCCCTGGGCAGGCGGGGGACCCCGGCTTTTCTCAAAGAGCCCCTGCTGGGGGCGCAGGTGCAGGCCCCGGAGCTGGGCAGCGTGGCCCGTGCGTCCTGAGTGAAGTGGCCGCTCTGCTGGTGTCGCCTCAGGGCACTGCCGCAGGGCCGCCGGGGGAAGCCACAGCTGCTGCCTGGCCGTCGCCGCGAGGCCAGCGGCCAGCTGCGCTTCCCCGCAGCCCTCACACGAGGCCCCAGCGCCCTGCAGCAGGGACGGCCCCTGCGCCCCGGCTCCGTGTGTCAGGGGCCCTGACCGGCCGTCTGCGTGAGGCTGCCTGGTCCATGCTGGACTCGCGCCGCCAGTGAAACGAGTGGCCGCCCAGAGGGTCCAGCATGCGCGGCACAGGGAGGTGGCGAGTGAGAACTGAGTGACCATCAGCGGCAAAGCCCAGAGCACACGCAGGCGGCAGGCGAGGCAGCCCGATGGGGGAGGCGCCCCCAAAGCGTGAAGCCGGGGGCACTGGTCGCCTGGCGGGCGGGGTCCCGGAACCCCCTCCCGCCGCAGCCCGAGGAGCAGACACCCGAGCGCGCCAGCCGGGCGGAGGCTGGGGCCAGCAGGCGTCCCTGGCGAGCCTCTCTCTGGAGCCCGCGGTGGCTGCGCAGAGGAGAGCGGCGCAGGGGCGCCGCTGGTGGGGGAGGCTCCAGCTGCCCACGCGGCGGCACCAGGTGGCCCCCTCAGGACCCCGAGCTGTCCCCAGAGCTTGGAGGGCGGGCGGTGTGGGGGCCCCCTGGGCACCATTCTCCCCGGCATCTCCTCCAGCCGCAGCCCCCCCAGGGGCCAGAAACGCCGTCAGATTTCAGCGAGTTCCTGGAAGTAAGACGCGCCGTGCGGTCCCTCTCTGCTCGCGGGGCCGCCCCGCCGCTGCAGCACGCGGCCGGCCTTGCTCACGCCCTGCCCAGGCTCCGGCCCGCCCGTGGAGTCTGCCCGTGTCCGCAGGTCCACGCCGCGTGGCCCCTGCCCTTTCCTGCCAGCGCGGCCCACGGACGGCCCCTGCTCCCCGAGGCCTCTGCGCTGCCGGCCTCTGCCTCTGGAACAGAGCAAAGTGCGGCGGCCGAGGCCCAGCGGCCTCCTGGGCCCTACGCCCCCGCCCTCACCCGGCGCCGGAGGCCGCGGAGACACTGCTCGGAGCCGCTGCTGCCTCTGCTCGGGCCTCGTGCGAGGTCTGGGGGACGGGCCGGCACCACCTCCAGGCCCGGTTTGGGGACGCGGCGCTGCTGCCCGGTGAGGTCTTCCTTGGGGTCTCGGGAGCTCTGGGGCCACGGCGGGTGTTCGCCCCGCAACCTCCCTGCTCAGCGCGGCCGGGCGCTGCGCTGGGCGTGGAGGAAGGAGCGGGCGGCCCTGAGCCGCGGCCCCTGCTGCAGGGCTGAGGCAGCAGCCGCAGACGCCGGCCCAGTGCAGGGCCCCCCCAGAGCGAAGCCTCTCAAGGAGGGCTCCGCGGGGGCGGGGGTGCCTGCCTGCCCGGGAAACCAGAAGGCAGAAGCGCCCGAGTCCAGGGGGTCAGGCCCCTTCCCGGAGAGCCACTAGGACTCACAGCCCAGCTGCCAGGGGCCGGTGGCGGGGCCGGGGCTGGGGGTAGGCACGCCGCGCCCCAGGGGTGCGGGAGGGAGACAGGCATCTCTCCGAAGATGACCCAGCGAAGGGCAGCCCAGACCGGAGGGGGGTGGGGTGCGGCGGCGCCTGCGGCCAGGCTGTCTCCTTGCTGCTGCTGAGCGGCCCCCGCGCCCCTGCCCCCATCACGCTCCGGGCTTAGCGGTTCTGCGCCTCCTGACAGAGCTGCGCGAGAAAGGGGCTTCGTCCCTGAGGCTGCGGGAACTTTTCGAGTTCTGACCAGAACCGAACGCTCGTGGTCTGAGCTCTGCCCCGGCCCCGGAGTCGGGCACACGGGCGTGGGGCGCCGAGGGAGGCTGCTGCGGGGCCCGAGGCCCTGGGGCCAGGCCCAACGAGAGCCCAGGCGGCCGCACGGGGCTCACTCCACGGGGGCACTGGCAGAGCCGAGGTCCCGCATGGACGGACGCCCCCGGCTGCATCCGGGGGTGAGCGGGGGGAGCGAGGGCCGGGCCCAGCAGGCCGTTGGGGGAGGCCGGAACGGACGGCGCATCCTGTGTCCCCAGTCCCCCGCAGGCGTCTGGGACGGCTCTGCGGAGAGCACAGCGCGATGCAGACCGGGGAGAGGCGGTCACCCCGGTCTGCCTGGGGACGCGGCCAGAACCTGGGCAGACCGGAAGGCTGGTTCGGGCGGGTCCAGCACGATGGCCGGGTCTCTGGCGTGGGCAGTTGGGGGTGCCATCTCCGAAGCGGGTTCGGGAGCAAAGGCGAACTCGCGGCAGACGGGAGACGCTGCAGACCCCCAGGCAGGGGGTGGGGAGCAGCGGCCAGGGCGGGGCTGAGGGCGCGTCGGGGACCCACGGCTGGCACCACACGGAGCTCGGCACACACCGACTTCGGCCCAGGTCAGGCCCGACCCAGAGGCCTCTCCGGCACCGCGGCACGTCTGGGCAGAAACCTGAGCTGGCGGCGGGGAGCGAGCGCGCGGGTGTGGGGCGTCCCCCGCGGGAAAGGCGAGCTGGCGAGCTGGGCGGCTGAGCTGGACGCCGGGTGTCGGCTTTGTCTCGGGCCTGGAGAAACTCGAGCGGGTGACGAGGCGGGTGGGGGAGCAGCCCCGAGGGAGACCCCGGAGCAGAGACGAGGACGCGGCAGGAGTGTCCGGGAGCCGGGCGCCCCCGAGAGCCGCCGCGGGGAGGGGCCCAGGAGCGCTGCTGAAGCCGGTCAGTCGGGGACCGCGGGGCAGAGGGAGAAGCGGGCCGGAGCGGGCGAGGCAGGACGACCCGTGTGGAGGGGCGCGGCCCCTTGCCTCCCGGCCGCGCTCCGCCCGCCGCCCACGTCCCAGTGGGCCCGGGGCCTTCTCTGAAGGACTCTGAGGCGGGGCGGGCAGGGCCGGGCCCAGGAGAGGCTCCCGCCTTGCTCCCGCCCCTGCCGGGGGAAGAACACGCTCCGCGCCCGAGGACGCCCACGCACGCACGGGGACGCTGGAGCGGCCTGGGGGGCAGGCGAGGGGCGCGTCTCCCGCCTCTTCGCAGGCTCGGGCCCTGCCCGCGCTCCGGGCTCCCGGCCCCAGGGGCAGGGACGGCAGAGCCGAGGGGCCGCGCGGCACTTCCGCTGGGAGGGCGGCGCGGAGACTGGGTTGGGGAGGAAGCGCCGTCCTCAGACCGCGGCCCCCGGGCTGCAGAGCCGGCGCTCGCGGTGCTCGGGCAGCAGAGAGCCTGCCCGGCAGCGGCTCCTGCGGCCGGAGGGCGGCCGGGCTCCCTGACCGCCGACGGAGCGGTGCGCAGCGAGGGGCAGACGCGGCTCCGGACAGCGCCCGCCGCCTCCCACGCGCCCGCGCTGCCAGCCGGGAGAGCCGCACCCGACCAGGCGGTGCGGGGGGCGGTCGTCGTCCCCGTCGCTCAGAAGACAGAAGCAGGCTCGGGAAAGCGGCTGTGCGGGGGCAGACAAGCCGCGCGGAGGCTGTCGCTGCTCCTCTCGCCCGGAGCTGCCCGCGCCCCGCCGGGCCTGGCCCCGAGGATGCTGGGGTGAGCCGGGAGGGCGGCGCGGCACAGCAGGACGGGCGGGCTCCGGGTCCGATTCCGCGCCGGGCGCTCCACGGCCGAGCCGAACACCCTCGCGCCCGCCTTGACCCGGAGCCTGAGCGCCGCCGCCGGAGCGGGTGTGACAGGCACGCGAGCGCTGTGCCCTCACCAGAGGGAGAAGCGGGGACCCCGCTCGTGGGCAGCGGGCGGAGGCGAAGGCCACGCGCTCACGCGCTGGCGGCCACAGGGTCAGCGCCGCCCGTCCGGCCCTGCCCGAGCCCCTCCTCAGCGCGGCCCCGCGTGCGCATCTGCCGGCGGGGCCAGCCCTGGACGGCCTCACTCACCGCGGTTCTCGGGGCCTCGGCGCAGGGCAGGGGTCGGGGGTCTGCGGGCGAGGCCACGTGGGGGCTGCGGCTGCACTTCCGCCGCCGTCAGCGCCTGACCTCGGGGGTCGCTTCATCTCCTGGAGTTAAAGAATAAAAAAGCGTCAACCAGAGAACC
This sequence comes from Scalopus aquaticus, assembly GCA_004024925.1. NCBI lineage: Eukaryota > Metazoa > Chordata > Mammalia > Eulipotyphla > Talpidae > Scalopus > Scalopus aquaticus. The sequence goes on along the minus strand of PVIJ01004854.1, from coordinate 30,413 downwards.
CCCTTCTGCGCGACAGCCCCACAACTGTGCACGCCACAGAACGCGGTAGAGGGCGGCGCAACGGGGCGGCCGGCGGCCCGAGGGGGCAGCTGGGGCGCGAGGGGGTGGCCAGGGCGGCGCAATAGGGTGATCGGGAAGCGTGAGGGGGCAGCTGGGGAGGCGCGAGGGGGTGACCGGGGCGCGAGAGGGGGCAGCGGGGCGGCGCGAGGGGGCCAGTGAGGGGTGAGCAGGCGGCGGGAGGGGTGACCAGGCGGCGCTCACCACAGCACTGCCCATCAGCCCAGCGTCCCTCTGAACTCTGCTTTCGCTTCCACAAAGTGCTACTTCAGCTCTGCTCGACCAAGAGGAAGCTAAAGCCGCCCCGCGCTGCCTCCTCCCAGCTGGGTCCAGCCCGGCCCGGGCTCTGCCCGCGACGCCGTGCCCGGGGTTTCTCTGCCGGAGGCGCAGGGGCAGCAGCAGGGCAGGAGGCTGCGGCCGCACAGCGCGCGGCTCCCGGGATCTGCGGGCGGCGGCGGCAAAGCTGGGCAGGGGGCAGCGGCCAGGCTGGCTCGCGGCCGCGCTGGGCAGCAGGGCGGGAAGGAGAAACGCACCTCACTGGGCAGACGGCCGCTCGAAGGGTCGGACTCGACCCACACTTGCCACTTGCCAACCCTGCCCAGGACTAAGTCATTCAACCTCGAGGCGGCTTGGCTGCCTGTAAAACGGCCACCAGCCGAGGTGGACATGGGTGATGACGGACTGGTGCCAGGAGCCCCAGGGGCTTTGCTGGGGCTTTGCCCCCCGTGACCGGTCAAAACGAGGCCTACGGCAGCGCGGGCCAGTTCAGAGGGCGGCCAGGAGCCAGCATGGGACGCAGCGCCTTTGTCCCATTACCCAGAGGCCCGCGGGCATCGCTGTCCAGCAAACCTTAGTTGGCCTAAGTGACCTCCGCCGCCGAGCAAAGACTGAGTGGCCCCCGGAAGGCGGTTATGGCCGCAAAGAGCCGCATTTCACGCCCGTTTCCAGCAAAAGTGAGTCCAGTGGGTTCTGGCGCTTCGCGGCTCAGGGCCAGGGACCGGGGTGTCCCCTTCCGCGGGCACGCGGCCCCCGAGGAGGCCGAGGAGGGGGACGGGACGCCTGGGCGGCCACTTCATCTCAGAGCGGCCGGGCGGGCGCCCCCGCAGCTCCCTCCCCGCCGCGCCGCCGCCTTCTCGCGCCCGGGCTCGCCGGCCCGAGTCCCGACTCCGTTCCCCGCCTCCCCTCGCCGAGGCCCGGGCGCCGGCGGACGAGCCGCTCCCCACGGACACGGGCCGGGCCGCCGCCCCCTGCCCGGGCGGCCTCAGCGCGCAGGCGCGGCGCGCAGGCGCCTCAGGCGGAAGCGGCCCCGGCGCGAGGTCTCGCGAGGCCTGCCGGCCGGAAGCGGAAGAGGTGAGGCGTCGGCTCCGTTGCCTTGGAGAGGTGGGCGGCGTGGCCGCGGCCCGGGGCGGGCGGGGGGCGCGGGGCGCCCCGGGACTTGAGCTGTTTGTCTCCCCGCAGATCCGAGCGGCCCCGGGGCCGCCGAGACGGTGGGCGGCGCGGGCGGGCGGGCGGGCGGCGCTGCTGGGGCGGCTCCGGGGCGCGGCCTTGAGAGCTGCGGGTTTGCGGGTTCGGGGGAGACACGAACGCCGAGGCCCGCTGCCGGGGGCGCCTCTGTCCGGAGCGGCTGTGCGCCTCGGCAGCCCGGGAAAGGGCCGCTTCAGGGCGTCGGGCGCGAGCACACCGGGCTCACAGTCGGGCTTGGGGAGTCGGGGCCCGGCGCCCGGGGCAGCTCAGGCCGTCACCGCTGCGGCCCGAGTTCCGCCGGCCGGGGGCTTCCCCAGGGCGCAGCGGCCCCTCCTGCCCCCCTGCCCCTCGGCGGCGGGTTTCAGGGGATCCTCCTGCTCTGCTCCCCGCTCTGGCTCTGGGGGTCCTCCAACACCCCTCCATCCCCCGCAGCTCTGGCCTATACACCCCCGTTTTACACAAGAATAAGTAAATAAAATCTTTAAATATCTTAAGTTTAGAAGTACACAGGGCATTCACGAATATCCTAGAGTTGTTTATTGGTTTTTCGTTATTTAATAAGACTGTTACTTTTAAAAATTCTAATAGAAACATGTTAAAAATTGTAGAATTTCGGAATGACTGACGCTTCTGAAGCTGTTGCAAAGTTTGAAGAAATGTTTGCCAGTCGCTACACGAAAGATGACCCGGAGTACCAGGACTACCTAAAGCGCGCCGCGGAGTCCCGCCCTCCCGTGGTCGAGGAGTGGAGCAGCAAGGCTGGCGGGAACCCCAGGAACAGAGGCAGCTGGTGCGTGGCGGGCGCGGGCGGGTCTGCTGGCCCCGGGCCGCCGGGAGGGGCCGTGTCTTCTGGCCTGTGCCTCGGGCCCAGCGGCGCCTGCGCACAGTGCCTGTCTGGCGAACACCTGCTTTAACGTTTTGTCCCTGTTGGATTTTGGGGCTTCCTGGATTTGGGGCCTCCTTGGTCCTTGACCGAGGTGTGAGAATTCACCACCATGTCTTTAGCAGAGCAAAAGCAGAGTTTACTTGGAGACGATAAAGAGTCGCCCGGGGGAGGCTCCTGGGGGGCAGAGTCCTTGCAAGAACAACGGAGAGGGGAGACAGGGTCTCAAGTGGGGTGCAGGAGCGGCTTGCCCCTTCTTGGGGTGCACCGTGCAGGCGCCCCCTCCCGGGTGTTGCGTTATAGGTCCAGCCGCAGCGTCTGGATCACTCGCCCTCCTGTCGAGCTCCCTGCTGTGGAGCCCTGGGTGGGGAGGTGTCGGCCAGCGCCGCCCGCCCCCGGAGCAGGAGAGCACTGGGGGGGGCTGCTTCTGGCCCGAGACCTGCCAGTCTCGAGGAACTGCCGGGCGCTCCTTGCTCTCTGGCTTCGACGCCTGCCTGTGGGTTGGGTGCTTTTTGCCCGACTGGGCTGGTCTTGGCTCTCCCTCGGCTTCGCCAGCTCTGGCGAGCGGCTGCCGGGTACGGGAAGAGCTGGCCGGGTCATTCTTTAGGGTGCTGCCCTCCCGGCCCAGCTGCCATCGGTGCCTGTTTCTTCCTTGCTGTCCAGTTGTGTGGGCGCGATTTTAAGAAATGGTCTTTCTGCAGCCTAGATTATTTTCTTTGCAAATGTACCTTGAAAACCTCTTCTATGAAGCTTTGGGTTAAGTTCTGTGAGGGAGGCAGTGTTGGGTTTTCGGGAAGAAGCCTAGGGTGGAAGTTATGTGAGCTCAGTGTTTTGAAGTGGAGGAATAAACTGCCAGCAGCACCCGCGCGGCCAGGTCTGGCTGGCTCAGCACTGCCCTGGGGGCAGGCGCGCCCGGCTGGCCTGAAGTCGGCCTCGTCCTAGGAGCGTCCAGTGACTGGCGCTGGGACATTCTGTGGAGAGAAAGATGTCTGCTCCTGCTTACGGGGTGTCCTGTGGGGCTAACGCGCTCTCTGCTCTGCAGGCCGCAGGACGACAGACAGCTCAGAGGCGGGGACGGCCGGCGGGGGTGGCCGAGCGATAACCGATCCAATCAGTGGCACGGACGGTCCTGGGGCAACAACCCGCAGCCCAGACACGAGCCGTACTACCCCCCGCCTCGCGGGCACCCCAGCCACGGCCCGCGGCCGCCCCACAGCTACTACTGAGCGCCGCGGCCGCTAGTAAAGGTCACTGTCACCGCCACGCGTCTGTGTCTTCTGTCGCCACAGCCGCGCCCGGCTCAGCGCGGGGCGCTCGTTTCTTGGACCCCGAGACCAGGAACACGTGAGCTCCCGGGGGCCCTGGTCGCCTGCCACTCAGCGGCTCCCTCCGCGCGCCCTTCAGGCCTTCCCACGCGTCACGCCGAAATAAAGCGTCCAGGAGGCAGTGCTGGCTCTCCCTCCTGGGCCAGGGCCCCCGTGCTGCCAGACGCCTGGCCGGGGAGGCGGCGGCGTCCCCGTGGGGTCGGCGTCGCGTCCGGGTGGCACTGGGTCGGGCAGGGTAAGGCCGCACGGCGAGGCGGGGGTCTCCGTGTGCGCCCGGCTTCCCCCACGGCGGGTCACGTGCACGCGTGGAGCGAAGGCCGCACACCATCGCTTCCTGAAGGAAACGGTCTCCCACGCTTCCCCCAGTGGGCCCTGCGGGGCCATGGCCGTGGACTCTGCTGCCTTCTCTCCCGCCAGCCCGGCGAGGCTGCCCGGCCCCCAGTGATGATTCCACGTTGGGATCCGTGGAGGAAAAGTATTTGGCTTCAGAGTGACAACAGGTAAAATAAAGGAGTGACCAGTTCCACCGAAGCCGAGGGCCTGGAAGGCGTTCTTCTGGCCTCGCCCGGTGTCCCCGCCCGGTGTCCCCGAGGCCCGCTCTCCCTGCTTGGGACCTGCCCCCTCCCTCCCCCCCCCCCCCCCCCCCCCCCCCCCCCCCGCTGTCCTTCGGGTAACTTCTGCCGCGGCGCCCACCACCCGCTGCCACGCGCGTGTGCACGCAGCGGGACGGGTTTCTCGCATCCCCTGGGTGGGTCCCGGCAGCACAGATGCCCGGCCCTCTTGGCTGAGGGCACAGCCCTGACCGCTTGGGACAGCAGCTGCGGTCCTGCGGGACCAGGCACGCGGCCTCGAGACAGTCGCCTGGACAGAGCTCGCTCACACCCTGGCGCGATGGGGCTGACAGCAGCCGGCCCCTCGCAGGTTCCAGAAGTAAAGGACCCAGCTAGAAAGGGCTGCGGCCTGGGCTGTGGGCGCCATGCGGGGCAGGGGGCACCGGGGTGCTGGCAGATGAGGCGGGAACGGCAGCCCTGGGTCCTGGGGGCCGATCTGTGTTGGCACGAGGAGGGAAAGTCGTACCCTTACACCAACACGTCACGTGGAAGGAAGCCGACGGAGAGCTGAGGCTGCAGCTGGCAGCGCAGGCCGTCTGGAAACGGGTGCAGGTCAGCAGGCGCTGACCGCTGGTGGAGGGCACCCGGCATCCGGGTCCTTGGGCATCAGCTGGCTGGGGGTTCGGGTCTGCGGTGTGACCCACGGCCACGCGCGAGAAGTCTCCGGGTCCCTGAAGTCTTGCAGGGAGGCACCTCGCGTGGTTTTGGTTTCCAAAGCTGCCGTCCTGAAAAGCGCTTGCCGGCAGGGAGGCATCTCCTGCCCGTTTACTCACCCCGGGGGAGAGGAAACTAGAAGGAAGCGCCGTGTCAGCACTACGCCGGACGTCAGCCGTCTCGGTGCTGAAGCTCAGGGCGCACCTAGCTCTGAACTCTGATAACGCATCAACTTGGCTTTGGAGCGCAGGGTTTCTTAATTTTCTTCGACTTCCTTCTCCTTTGATTCACGTCACCCAGTTTTAGCTGCGTGTGGAGTTCCAGCCCCAAGTGTGGCCATGCTGCATATGGCAAAGGGGTTTCTTTACTCGGGGGGCTACGGGCAGCTGCACCGCGCCTCGTGGGGCCACTTGTTCGGGTTGGACAGCGAGGTCTGGAAACCAGTCACTGGAAGGCTCAGGTCCTTCACTCAGTATCTTGTACTTAACCCAAGACGCGGGTACGGAAACACGGGCTGAAGCACCAGACAGGCGTTAATTCCCCGTGAAAAACCTAATTGCAAAGGCCACTTTGTAGAAAATCTTTACTGTCTTCATCGTCTTAGAGCTATGCTTTTAAAGCTCCCAAGTTTTTAACTCAGAATTAAAAGTGACAGGGGCAACCGCTCTTGATCCAGCCCGCTGCTCCGTAATCCAGACTCCTCCTGGCATCTCGTGTGAGAGTCTGGTGGGGCCAAGCCCCCCGGGCCGAGCAGTGGGGAGCAGCTTCACGCCAGCCCTGGGACCAGCTCTGCTTCCCTCTAGCCGTGTGGGTGAGCTCTGGGGCCAGCTCTTGCAGAAAGTAATGAGAAAATGGCCAGAGGCCGCCCTGGCTGCTGGGGCGCGTGGGGCAGGGGCTTCGCCAACAGGGCGGCGTCCGAGGCCGCCGCCAGGGCTGAAGAGAAGTAAGGCCGTGCAGCAGCCCTTCCGGGCCTCAGTGCAGAGGCCTCAGCTCCGAGCGCGGGGCCCAGGGCTGTCGGTGGAGAAAGGGCAAAGCCCTTTGGTCCGGGCGTCCACAAAGCATAAGCAGCTTAACCAAGACGAAGCCCCAGCCTGCCCCTGCAGGCTCACGCGGGAGCAGAGCGCGGCACAGCGGGCAGCTCTGGGCTGACCGGGTGCGGAAAGCACAGCTCAGGGCCCCGCCATCACCGCGCGCCGACGGCCAGCTCAGCTGGCGCCTTCGTTCTGCCCAGGGGCCCAGCAAGCCCCCGTCTCCATCCCCAGCCGGGCCTTTTCTGGTCTCAGACTCCCGAGGCCGCTTCGTGCTGGGAGGGCTCATGTTTGCTCCCAAGGCCGCAGGCCTGCCGAGTCAGGTGGGCAGGGCAGGGCCGGCGTGGCTGCTGACGCCGCAGCCTTGCCCTGTCCTGTGTGTGCAAAGTGACGCGAAACATGGAAGGACACAGACTCTGCTCTCAGCAGCCCATTCTGTTTGCGTCTCCTGCCACGCCCACACAAACGCACACACATTCGACAACATACGTTTTCCCCAGAACGAGACAACAGTGTGTGTGCACTTACACCCGTGTGTTCAAGCGGCAGAAGGGACGGCGCCCGAGGTCCGTGGGGGGCTGAACACCAGCGGCCTGGCCAGTGACTATGGCACACCGGGGCATCGCCGGGCACGCAGGCCCTGCGCCCTCTCGCCCCTGCAGCGCGTCCCCTGTGTGGGTTCCCGCCCAGGAGAGCGAAGTGTCACAGTAGAAGTGTTAGATTAAAATATTTACTTGGAAATTTTCACAAATGTCATATTTTCTCAAGAGAAATGGGCCCGTTGGGTGTCCCGAGCTGCTGGCTTGCGCCCTGGGCAGGCCTGGCTTCCGGACCCGGTACGGGAGCGGAGCTGGGTTTCTGTCCTTGTCAGGGGAAGCGGCCCTGGGAGCAGGACAGGCCTGGGCGGGCGGCTCTGAGCCGGCCTGAGAGCAGCCCTGGGAGGAGGCGGGAGCGGCTGCGGGCGAAGCTGCACTGGGAGACAGCTTCCGACTTCTCCCATCGGGAATCTTTTGTGGCCGCACCTTCCTGTGGGCTTTGTATTTGTAAAGATTTTATCTGTCAACACCTTTTGCCCGGTACTCGGGAGAGCGCGCAGCTGTGCAGCTCGGTCCTCGGCCGGCGGCTACTGACCTTCCAAATGACCATCCCTTGCACTGGATGTTTAAAAACAACCTACTAGCCTTGAAGCCTCCATGTAGATGATTCCCGACAGGCTTTTACAAATACCGAGAATCGCTCCTGTCTTCTATCTTTCTCAAGGCCCTTTGGAGATTCATAAAGCGAGCGTGCTGGGTGACTGCAGTCAGCGCCCAAGCAGGGTGAAAATCAGGGACTCGCCAAAGAAAATTAACATAAAGTCGCAAGTCTTGGTTGTTATTATGTATTTTCTCAAAACCCGTTCAGTAGTCTTAAAACGATGCAGGACACAATTTTGCATTTAGGTGACCGTTCAAAAATTAAGCCCACAGCAGCGCGCCAGGCCCGCGCCCGCACGTCATGTGAAAAGCAGAGACGCGCCCCAGAGGCCCGCAGCGCTGAGGGGATCTCGCTTTGCTTTACAATCAGGGTCAACTACGGGCCAGGGGGCCAGGGGTCTGCAGACACGACCCGATTCTCTCCGCTGCCGGAAATGGCGGCCGCGTTACCAGATGACAGCGTGAAATAAGGGCCTCGGAGCGCCCCTCCGGCTCCCGTCACCTCGCAGGGCCGGGAGGTCAGACGGCCGCGCGACGCAGGGGCCCGAGGCTTCGGAACCCGGGTTTGCATCGCGTGTAGCACTCCGGGCTTCTCCGGGAGTCCTCGCGCGTCCCCAAACGTGCACACGCTCCCCCGGCTGTCTGCCCCGACATGCACCTTCCTGCCCGACGGCCTCTTCTTCCTTAGCGGTAAAGAGGTTTCCCAGGGGTGGGTTTTCGTTTCTTGCTTTTATTCTTTTTCAACTTGCTCTCTCAGTTTCTCCAAGATCGCTTCTGGAGTCGTGGGGGCCAAAAGCTTCACCACTTTGTCACGAGACTTACCCCCCTGCACCGCGAAGAAAGGGCTGCGTCAGGACACACGCCGGGCTCCCGTGCTGAGCGACCCGGGCGGCCGCCGCCCCGCAACCCGCCGCACGAAGGGCCCCGCGCGTCTCTCTGAGACACCTTCCCGGAGGCGGCTCGGGCCGCAGCGGACGCGCAGGGCCCGCCTGAGGGGTTTTGATTGAGTGGAGCCAGCTAAACCTGAAGCAGGCACGGAAGACACTCAGGAGAGAGAAGAGCTGGAAATGGGCAGCGAAGAGGGACAGCACGACCCTCCGACCAGGACTGAGCCGGGGCGGACACCGAATGGGGAGGACCCCGATTCCGGTGATTACATGAATACCAAGGTCAAGACTGGCCTTGCGCTTGTTTGGAAAACAAAAAGCGACTGATGTGCGCCAACCATCCTTCGAGAGAGACCCACCTTGTCCAGAACCACCTCGCTCTTCCTGAGCCCCAAGGCCTTGGCCAGGAGGCGGCACAGCTCCGCGTTGGCCTCCCCCTCGGACGCAGGGGCAGCGACGGCCACGCCCACGGCCTCCGCGGTCACATCTGGAAGGAAGACACGCCTGTACCCTCAGGGGTTCCCTTTCGTCTCGAAGCCAGGATATTTTACAGAAGGGTGTGCGTTTTCCTGACAGTTTCCAATCAACACGCTTCACTGCTGACAAGGAGCCGCACGGAAGTCGGGCACCAGCCGCCTCCGGGAGAAGCAGGATGCCCCAGGGCAGTGCTGCGGGCCGCACGGGCTCAGGGGCCGCTGCAGGAGGGCGCCCGGCTACACGCAAAGCCGTGACCGCCTCTTCCGCTTGAGGCTGTTTGGCGCATCTGCACAGCGGGGCGCAAAGCACGTTCCGGGGATTTCAGCCCAACAGCGGAGGCCACGCGGCCCGTTATTCTCCAGTTCGGCGATGGCGCGAGGAGAGCCCGAGAAGCCAAGTGCCCGGGCCAGGCAGAAAGCGAAGCTGCGACCCCAAGATGCCTCCGAAGCGAGGTCGTGAAGTCGGGGGGCGCCCCGGCCCTCCCCCCTCCCCCTCCAGCCCGCGCCCGGGCGTCTCGCCGTCCCGACCGCGGGGCGCACCTGTCACGGCGCTGCGCCGGGAGCCCGGCCTGGCGCGGACGGCGATGGTGACGCGGCCCGCGGCGTCCACGGCCACGGGCCCGGCGGGCGCCGCCGCCGGGGCCTCGCTCCGGCTCTTGCCCTGAAACGAGAACCGCCGCGCGCGGCCAGACCCGGGTCACCGCGACGCCCCGGCGGCGGCCCCGGCCCGCCGCGCCCCGGACCCGCCACTGGCCTTGCTCGCCGCGCCCGCCTTCTTCGGCATCTGGGCGCCCGACGGGAAGCGGGCGGAGAACCGAGCGCCGCGTGCGGCCCCGAGCTGCCGCAGCCGGTCCCCGAGCCGCCGCATGCCCGCCAGCGGGCGGCGGCGCCGGAAGCGTGCTCTGCGCCTGCGCCCGAGCTTCTCTCTTCCGCCAGGCGGGCGGCGGCGCCGGAAGCGTGCTCTGCGCCTGCGCCCGATCTTCGCTCTTCCGCCAGACGGAGAGCCGCGTCGGCGGTGGTCACGCCCCCCGCCCCGAGGGCGCCCCCTCCTGGCCCACGTCCGCGGGGAGGCGCGGGGGCGGCGGGGCAGTGCCGCCGGGCGGGGCGCGGGGCGGCGGGCCGGGCCGTTGCGCCCGCGCCGGCGTCTGTGCGCTCCGCCGCGCCCGGCCAGGCTCCATGTCAAGCGCCGTCTCCGCGCCGCGGCCATCGGGCGCGCCCTCGGTCTGGAGGGGCCGGGCTCCCCGCCCGCCGGGGGCCCCCGGGGCTCGGACCCCCTCGCGCTGTCCCAGGCAGGTTGCTCCCGAGCACCCCGGAACCGGGAAGCGCTCGCGGCCCAGTGGACAGCCCCTCCGTGGCGAGCGGGGCGTCGCGAAGCCCTGGGGTCACACACGGCGACCTCGCGCCCGCTCGGGCCTTTCCGGACACGGGGGTCCCTGCCCCGGGGCGGCGCCTGGCCCGCGGGGGCCGCCGAGCCCGACCCCAGCGCCGGGCCTGGGTCCGGGGGCCCCGACAACAGCGGGTAAAGGCGACAGACAGGAGAACCAGGGTGACCGCTGTTTATTTTTTAAGACCCCAGGGGTGCCCCAGCCAGGCCACGCGGCTCAGGGGAGCACACCTGACGCCGCCGCGCCTCCAGGGCGCACACCGGCCACCTCGGCGCGGAGCCGGGGGCCAGGACGGCGCCCCTCTGGCCATCGCAGCACACCTCTGGCACCCACACACCTCAGCACCTTCTTGAAAATATCAAATGAAACAGTTCGGGTGAAAAGTTTTTATATCCTCATTACCACCATTTAGAAAAAATTCTAATAGTTATTTTTTGACCATCTTCCACAACTGATACACCTTAAACCTAATTATAACCAAGTTTTTTAATAAGATCATCACTTTCAGGGGGAGAAGAGACTGTTACTTTATATATAAAAAATTTGCTTTATAAAAAAGCACATAAATACCAGTCTCCCCGCATCCTGGCAGACTTGCCCCCAGGACCTCAGCGAGGTCGCGAACGCAGACGTATTTACTTGGGTGGGGCTGTGCAGGCGACACAGCTGTGTCTCTCAGGAGTGACTGCTCAATCTTCTGTCAACAGGGTAAAATGTCACAGCAGCTGCTAGGACGCTGGTCCGGCCTTCCCCAGGCCCTGGCGTGCCGCGGGCCACCCACCCTCACTCAGCCTCCCCCACTGGGGTCCGGGGCGGCAGCCCGTGCAGCTGGCAGGAGTCCGGAATCCAGGTTGGTGACAAAGAACCCAGTCGTAGGCCACACCATTAGATCCTCGGTTTATGTCACATTATTGTGAATTTGTACAAACTCCATTTATATCGCAAAACTACTGTGTGACACAGCACTATACTGTTATACAAAATAGCCTTTTCTGTAAATGCACTGAAAATTTCCTTGGGCATTATTAAGCCTATTTCTAGCAATATTCCAAATGCTAACACTCAGATATTCAAAACTCCAAATATAAAGTCAGTTTTTTTCTTAATGTCCTGAAATGAGCTGAGTAAAGAGAAATTCCGAAGGAACACTGACCCGTCCAATCGCATGGAACTTTCAAAGTAAGTCTGTATGACCATCGCATCCCACCCCGAGACAGCTAACGAAACAAAACCCAGCGACCTACCTCTAAGAAGGATCTTTCAACACTAAAACTGCTGAAAGCTCAGACGTCGCTGGCCGATGGGATCACACAAGATAAAACTGAAAGCTGCTGGTTTCACCAATCAAACCCAGTTCTCTCCCCTGGTAGGTGGCAAGAAAATGGCAAATCTGCCTTTAAATCATGCAGAATTAAAACCAAAATTGGCTATCTCCTCTAAGAAACTAAAATGTTTCTCATCTCACAGTCATATATGTTCACAACACTCAGGTTATTTTTGTGGCCAGTCTTGACGCCTTTGTGTGTGCACTCTGGAGCACTCTTCGGCCAAGAGGCCCTACGGACACGCTAAACTAGGTATAAAATATGATTTCCGGAATCTGCCCGTCCTCTATGGACGTGCCGTTGTTATTGCCCGGGGAGCTGAAGAAGAGGAAGACCGTCTTGCTGGCGGCGGGCGTCTCGTGGACCACCTTCTTCAGGCCTTTGGTGCCGTAGTGCGAGTCCGGCCCCTGAGAGAGAGCAGGAGCCGCCAGTGGTGACCTCTGACATGAGCGCTCAGGGCAACGCGGCCCCACCCAGGTCAGTGACCCGGGAACGGTTACGCAGCCGCGAGCCCGGCCGTTTCCGGGACGGCAGCGGACCACGGAAAACGGCTGAAGGAGCTGACCTGCCTGCCGCTCCCGCCCGCCCCGCTCCTCGCCAGGGGCCGCCCCCGCCCGGCAAAGCTGCACAGAGCCCCCTGCTCTCCCCTCGGCCTCGCCAGAGCCTCCCTGGCGCGGGCTCGCAGCACCCCAGCTGAGAACAGCTCTGAGGCGGGCGCGGGGAGGCGGCCAGGGACGGAGCGCGCGGCCTCACCCTGAGCGTGGCGCAGGCCGTGTAGCACACGCTGGGCAGGATCTCGATCGGCTCTTTGAACATGACCCTGAAGGTGTTGGCGGTTCCGTCACAGCTGAACCCAGTGTCGTTCTGCCCCAGGGTTTGTTTCTTCTCATACTCGATTATCTGCAACGTCCAGAGAGCGGCAGAGCTCAACCCGCCGAAGCGCCTTCGCGGGGCAGCACACGGCGCGAGCCCACAGCCGCGAGGCTGCACGGTCCCGGCCACCCACCGCGGCGCCCCGCTGCCCCCGACCGGCTGCTGCGTGGGCCGGCCCAGGCCCTCCGCTCTGGGCCCCGGCGGCGCCCCCGGCCAGCCCGCGCCCAGCCCCTCCCAGCAGCGGGAGTGGGGTGGCGCGAGCCGGCCAGAGGGCGCCAGCGCCTTAGCAAAGAGCCAGCGCGGAAACCTGTCCCCAGGGTGCCTGTGGTGGTTCTGCACCCGAAACCCCGGAAACCAAACTCTCTGACCTGCCTGCAGATCTTTCAAATACATCTCGGGGGGTTTTGAGCCTATTTATCAAAACTTTTTGGCTTACAGGAGTGATGAACGACACAGTGACCCTAGGAGCCGATTTCGCTGTAGCCTCTGGGGACGCGCCGGGGACACATTTTCAGGTTTTCACTATTAAAAACCGTATTTTAGAGAGTTTCTGTCCTGCTGATAAACGCAAGTTTGCGCAGGTTTGCCTCCTCCTGACGAAGCCCAGCATCAAGGACGCAGGCGCGTGCCCAGGGCGAGGGGGAGACCGCAGGCCGAGGCCGGCTACCGCCCGGGGTGCGGGGCTGTCCGCAGCGGCCGTGGGGCCTGGAGTCTCAGCGCCGGGAGGAAGCGGGGAGCCCGAGACAGGCCCGCGGGCAGCGGGGGGCGCCCGGGGCCGAGGAGAGCAGGGCTCCGGGCCCCACTTTCTGAAACCGGACTTTTCAGACTGACTGTAAAACAGGAGTCTTTAGGCTTAAAATGCGACGGGTCCCGCCGCCGCCGGTGCTCACCGAGACCGGCTCCCACTATGGGGGCGGGGGGCCTGAGGGGTGCGCCTGAATGCCTGCCGGGGAGGGGCACTGCATGCTCACGGGGCGCACCTGTATGTTCACTTGGTAGTCCGTGGGGCCGTGGATGGATCCGTACAAGCCAAAGCCGACCACGGAGATTCTCCTGTTCACCGTGAATCTGTGGACGAAAAGCCGAACAGGCACGTGAGGCGAGGAGCGTCCAGCTCCGGCTTAGGGAGGTTAAAGCGCCACCTCACACGTGTCATCTCACTTAGAGAAAGGAAAGTCGCCACGCGAGGTTTCCTTGGAAGTGTCACCTGCCCACCAAGGAAGCCTCACGTCCGCACGGGGGCACTAAGGACACAGCCTCCTGCGACCGCCTCAGCCCCAGGGTCTGCTCCGCCCGAGCCCAGCTGCCGCAGTGACCGCTGCGCGCACGCGCCACACGCCGGCCTTCCCCCTCAGGCCCACGGCTGCAGCCCGCTGACCGCGGAGACGGGAGGCGAGGCCAGTGCCCGGGCAGTCTCTGCCCGCACCGGCCATCGGTGGACACGGCAGCCGACGGGCAGAGGCCACCAGCCGCGACCGAGCGGAACAGGCTGCCAGGGCTGCGGCTGGAGGGGACCAACTGGGGTGGCGCATGCAGGTGCCATGCCCGTGCCCGCGACCGCTCGGCCGCTCTGGCCGCAGGCTTCCTCACGCCCTGGCGCGTTCTTGAGGAGGAGGAGGAGATCCGGAGGGAAGAGCGAGGGCCAGCCTGGGCGCGCGGGGCCGCCTCTTGCTTCAGTTCCGTTTTTTCTTGGGAAAAATCCTTTTCTGTGAACACATCAGCGTCGCACCAGGTCTGCGCTCTCGTCATTTCCCTTCACGTGAGAAGCTGAGAGACGCCCCAAGGCGCCCGCTTGGCCTGCGGGCAGGGCTTGTGCCTGTCACAGCAGCAGAGGCGGGGCAGCGGGGCCACCCCCCGGCGTCCGGCAAATCGCACGCCCACTCCCTGGGGGCCGCCCCCGCTGCGGTCAGGCCACGCTGCCCGGCTCGCTCCTCTCGGGGCGTCCTCCCTCCAGCGGCTGCCGTGTCCACTGCACGTGCACCTCAGGGCTACTCCCTGCACTTCACGGGGCGTCACACGGAAACTCCGGGTTACGGCAGCCAAACGCGGGTCTGCCGCGGGGGCGCGGCCTCATCCTCAGCGCCAACCCCGCGGCGCCTTTGTGCGTTGCTGTCAGACTCAACCCGCCCTCCCCCACGACACGGCGCTGTGGGAATTCCCGGGGGGAGTGACCCGAGAGAAGAGAAACTTACGCCCCGCTACCCGGACGTGTCTGGCGGTGCCGCCGCAGCACAGGTGCACTGGCAAGGAGCCCCAAATGGAGGTGCCCCCACCCTTGGAACTCTTTCACCCTGCATAAAGCCTGCCTCCCTATTTGGGGGGTGCGATTCACAGACCCCGCCTGGGATCTGCGACCCTCGCCCGGATGTTGCTGAGAAAGGGCTCTATCTCCAGTCCTCTCTGCTTCGCTGCCTTTTGCTATCGCCCGACCTTACAGCCCACACTTCAGCTGAGACGAACACGGGCGGCCGCCGCACCCAGGCTGCTCCTCCCCCAAGCCCCGGCTCCTGGAGAGGCCACGCCCAGGCTGGCGGGGCACAGGCGGCGTCCGGCTGCAGCTCCCGCCATCAGCGCTTACGGCCGGGAGGGGGCTGGGGCTACTCAGTACTGTAAGGGAGAAATTAAATTTCTCTATTGTGGCAAATACGCAGCAGACCGTGCGCCCCTGGACGCAGGCAGCAGCCCCAGTGCGCTCACAGGCCCTGGGCACGCGCCCTGCGGCCTCTGCGTCCCGGCAGCCCCGGGCACGCTGCCTGCACTCAGGATGGGCGCTATGCGCCGAGGCCGCAGGGCCGTGCCCAGGGCCAGGACCCTCCCCGACTCCAAGCATCCGTGAGAACCCACGTCGGTGAGATGCCCGTTTGTGACGACGGGGCTGGAATTTGACTCCATTTTTTTAATGAGCCGAGATCTCCTGGGGTGGCCCTGACCCCGCCTCACAGGAGGCCGGCACCACGGAGCGGACAGCGGAGCCTCGTCGTCTGGGAGCCGGACACACCCCCGGCTCGCAGCGCCCGAAGCCCTGAAACACCCGCCCGAGCCGCCCGTCTGGGGCGGGGCTGGTGGGGCCGCGTGGCCGGGGTGTCCTTCAGGCCCAGGCCGCGAGCGGCCACATCTGCAAGGCGCGCGCAACGCCACCAGGCGTCCAACCCCGCGGAGCCCTTCCCGGCCCCACCTCCGCACACCCGCGCGCCCACGCAGGGGCTGCGCCGCCTCCCTGGAGACCACCCCCGACCTCCTGGGCGAGGCCAGCCGGGCAGTGCTGCAGCTTGTCGGTCCTGTTCCTTCAGGGAGAAGCGTTTTCTTCTCGTCACGCTCAGGGCAGCGGTCTGCTCCCTGCGGGTTTGGGAAGACTCACCTGCTGTGCTCGCTCGAGGAGGGACAGGCCTTTGACGGCTTTCAGTTCCTTCCGTGGCAAGTGGTCTAGCCAGGATCTCTTCTTCAGTCAATTTTAGTAACTTATATTTGCCTATAAAATGATTCATTCCATCAAGATGTTCAACTTATTAGCAGAGTAAACCCAGAATTACAATTAAAATTTCCTCAGCGCACGACGACGTTCCCACGTTGTCTCCAAGTGTGAGGCCACACGCCCCGCCTTGCCGGAGCTTACGCCGCGGGTCCTTCTGGGGAACCAGCCGAGGGGCGTTCTCGGCCGCTTTTCAAACTCCTGTTTCCACACCTCTCTCTCCTCTTACGGCTCTTTCCTCTCAGTGTCTGGCTCTCCGGGCTGAATGCGGACGCCGGTCGGTCCCCCACCCGCTCGCTGCTGAGCCCCACGCAGCCGCCACAGCGTTGCTGCCCGGATGCCGCCGCCTCTGGACGCGAGCTGGTGCGTTCCCCCGCCGACGAGCGCCAGGCGGCCCACAGACGCGATTTCCGGTACTGGTCTGCGCCCGGCATTTCTGCGAGCTCGTGTCCCTCCGAGTTGCTTTTGAAGAGGCTCGTGGCTTGTGTCCGGCCGGGCCCAGCGGCGCTGTCAGCGAAGGCCACGAGGCCGCCCCACGAAGCCCGGGCTTAGTCCGCCTGGACACTCCGCCCGAGACGCCCCACAGGCTGGGCGCTCCAGCAGGGCCGCAAGCGGGCGCCCGCCGAGAGCTTGGACTTACTGGGGCTCGGCCACGTTTGCCTGAGATCTTGGCCGTGCAGTGTCTACGCCAAGAAACCCGGGCTCGGGGTGCGAAGGCTCACGAGACTGACCGGCGCTGCCCAGCCCGGCCCCCCCGCAGCCGCAACCGCTGCCCCCCGCCGCCCCCCAGCCCCGCCCCAGCGGCACCTGATGCGGTCGCTGGTCCCGCTGTAGCCCCAGCGGCTCTCCACCTGCTGGAAGCGGCCCACGCAGCACTCCTTCCCGCGCAGGCAGCAGCGCGGCCGGTCCACGTAGTCCACGCGCGGCTTGGGGTTGACGGTGAAGTGCAGGAAGAGCGTGACCACCTCCCGGTCCGACAGGATCCCCGACTGTGCAGGCCCTGCCGGGAAGGACGGCGGTTGAGCGGGGCGGGTGGCCGAGCCTCCCCGAAGCCCCGGCAACCGCGACCACGCGCGGGCCCAGACGCTGGCCTGGCCGGCTCACCCTGGCCCTGGCGGCGCCCTCCCAGGGGCCCGGCCGCGCTGCCCGCAGTGAGTGCGGGGGCCAGACATCCGTGCCAGGGCTGGGCGTGGCGCGGACGGCGGGGAAGCTCCGGCCGCGGCCACCACAAACTCCCGCGGGGCGGCGGAGCGCAGGCTGGATCAGAGCCGCGACTCAGGTTCGGCCCAAATGCCCCCGACTCCTGGGGACGCCTAGGTGGTGCGCACCCACCAGCCCGGGCTCCCTGCGTCGGGCTGGGGACCGGCAGTCACGGGGACGCCGCAAACCCAGGACCCCTTGTCAGCGAGAGACCGAACCGGAACCGGAGCCGCAGCGGGGACGGGGGCAGCGCAGGGGCCGTCGCAGACCGACGGGGGCGAGAAGGACGACGCGGAGGCAGGAGCGGGCACCGCGGCAGGGCCCACGCGGGGCAGCGAGCAGGGCGGCCGGGCACGCGACCGCGGACTGGGCCACAGGCCGTGCTGAGGGGCGGCTCGCGGGGGTGCTGGGGTGGGCGCCGCGGGCCGTGGACAGTGAATGGCCACGTCGGGGCGCGGCGGCGGGACCTAGAGGGAGGCGCGTGGAGGCCGCTGCTGGCCGGTGTCCAGTGCCCGGCGGCTCTGCCAGGCCCAGGGAACCCGCAGGCCGGTGGCTGTCTCAGCAGGAGGCCCGACGATGCTGCGTTATTATGAAGTGGGGGTTCAGAAACCAGGAGGCCTGCACCCCCCTGAACCTCAATAAAAAAACACCAAGGGGATTAAAGTAAATGCAAGAATTAACCTCCCGAATCTCCAGAAAAAAAGCAAACACATTTAGTAGCAAAATAGAGAAATGAAGGGAACGGTCCTTAGAACAGCTCTGAAAGCCCAGCAGCAGAGCACGGAGGGGCTTCGCCCGGCAGCCAGAGCCTCCCCGGGTCTG
Source organism: Scalopus aquaticus (assembly GCA_004024925.1). Lineage (NCBI taxonomy): Eukaryota > Metazoa > Chordata > Mammalia > Eulipotyphla > Talpidae > Scalopus > Scalopus aquaticus. The sequence continues at coordinate 12,758 of PVIJ01004854.1, read as the reverse complement.
CAGAGCTGGCCAGGGCACCGTGGCAACCGAGGGGCAGTGGTGGCCGCAGCGCCCACATGGAGGCGAGAACGGGGCCTCCTGGGGGCCAGGCCGAGGACCCCGCGGGGAGGGGCGGCCAGCCAGCCCACCGCCGCGCCGCTCTCCCCGCAGCTCCTCCGGCCCCGGCGGGCGGGAGGGGACCAGAGGCCCGCGGAGGAGCTGCTGAGACTCGGCCGGCGCGGCCCACCGTCTACACCCTGGAGCTCGGCCGGCGCGGCCCACCGTCTACACCCTGGAGAAAAGGCCCCGAGCAACAGCAAGTTAAGCTGCTCGTTGTGAAGGGAAGAAACACCGTAAATTAAGTTCCTACAGGACAGTCATGAAAACCACCATCTCTGCTTGGGGGGGAACGATGCTGAGAAGTGACCCACCTGGTGCGCAGCACAAAATGCGACTTCACCCGCCGCCCTGAGTGAGGGGCCTGCCCTCGGGGGACCCGCGCAGGCCGGGGCAGGCGGGGGTCGCGGGGGCAGGCGGCGGCGAGGCTTCACCACCTGCCGGGCCGCTGCTCCTCGGCACATACGTGCGGGTTTCACAGTTTATGGTTAAACACTTACAAATACTCAACCACATGAGAAAATAATAGTTGAAAATTGCTGTTCTGTATATTTATCTCAAAAAGCTGTAATAACTGACATAATAAATAAGTCCCAGCAAATTAAAATCAAAAGAAGGACGTAATTTGGAAAGTGAATCGCTGTCGGTCACATGAACAGAGAAACGGGCGCACTAGCAGCACCCCGAGAAGAGGCACGCCTGGAACACGTCCTCCACCGCCGGCGCCACGGGAGGCCCGGCCTGCGCAGGGGTGTCCAGCCTGGACGGCGGCACCGGCCAATGGGGCCGCACACCACAGCCTGCCGTGGGGCCAATGTGGAGACGGACCCACGACTAAACGCGAGCGGCAGGCCCTCGGGACGCGAATTCGAGGAGCATCTCCGACGACAGCACGAGAAACGGACCGCCAGGGACTAGCCCGCCGAGGCCGCGGACCGCTCCCGGAAAACTCCAGATCCTCAAGGGAAATTCGCTCAGACCGAAGCGGCCGCGGCTCCGGGCTGCGTTATCCCCGACACCGCCCTGCGACCCAGCGCCGTGCCGCCAAACGCCACAGCTTCCTGGGGTGGAAACTGACAAGCTGATTTTGAAAATCACAGGAAAACGCAAAAGACCAGTAATAGCCAAGAAAATCTTGAAGAACAATTGGAAGACTTTCATTCCCAGATTTCAAGATTTATTATAAAACTACAGAAATGAGTCGGATAAAAGTCCCCAAAGGGGCCAGAATGGCTGTTCCAGGGTTCACATTCACAGTCGGACTCGGGGTGGCGGGGTGTGCAACCCGCGGTGGCCAGGGCGCCCCACCTTCGCTGCGTGGCGTGGGAAGACCGACCTTGGCCTCGGCGCCAGGCCACACGCCCGTGAAGACCAACAGGGTGCAGCCCCACGAGGCGCCGAGCGGGCCCGAGGGAGGCCTGACCGGGCAGCTATGGCCTTGGTGCCGGCAGGACCCCGGGAGGCTCCTTCCAAGCTTTTACCCTAGAAGCTTCTAGCAAACTAACTCCAGGAAGATGGAGACCCTCCACGTCTCGCGGCAGCAGACAAAGAAGGGGCAGCCCCGGCGGGGATGGCAGCACTCGCAGAGCAGCGCGGCAGCAGCAGCGACGCCCCACCGCGCCTCACAGGGGTCGCCCGATCCGGCCGCAGCCACCCTGACCTCTGAGAGGGAACGGAGCCCCGGTAACTGTGCCCCACCCCGCGGCTGACACGCACACCCGACCCTGCCAGCAGTTCTGGGCAGTGACAGTGCGACCTCTGGCCGGCGCCTGAGAGGAGGCCCCGGGTCCCCCCGCCCGGGGCTGCCGGCACGGCCTGCCCGAGGCCCGGCACACGCTCCGCACGCCTCACGCGCTACAGCGGCGCGGAAATGAACCCTTCACGGGCACCGGAGGCCACCAGAGCTGTGCGGCTGGCCTCCCTGGGTGCCGGCCTACCGCAGCAGCGGGGCCAGACCCGCCCCGGGAGGGGCGCCAGAGGGCGTCTGAGCCGAGGCCAGAGCAGGGAGCGGACGCAGTCACGCACGGCCTGCACCGGCCCATGCGCCACCAAAAGGGAGGCGCCCCCACACAGGCCAGGCCGGGCCTCGCGCGCAGTCGGGGGGCACCACGGGGACACGCTGCGGCGAGGCCCCCGCTCAGGAGCGGCGGAAAGGAGCCGCCTGGGGGCGGGGACTCCGAGGCGCGGAGGCACCAGCGACGGCTGTCCGCGGAAGGCACCACGCGCAGTCAGACGAGCGCGCTCAGAGGCGCCGACCCGGCCGGCAGACGCAGGCCCCGGACTCACCTGCGGCGAACTCCTCTATGGTCATCAGCGGGAACCGGATCAAGGACAGCGCCTTCCCCAGAACGCTCTGTCTGTTCGCGGAGGTCGCAGGCAGCCGCTGTCTCTGACACTCGGCGTCTGCCCACCGCACCACCGCCCCGAAGAGCCGGCTTTCCCGGATGCTGAGCGTGTCTCTCTCCAGGACGGCGCAGAGCGTGTCTGCGGCAGACGCAAACGCGGCGGGTTAGGGACATTTACTCTTTGGCAAAACAACCCGGACAAACATGTTCGTGTTGCTTTGAAATCACAACTGAAAAACAGGTTAGTGACTTAAAACTACAGACTCTACACTTACAAACAGTAAGAATGAAAGAAATCAAACTGCAAAGTTTTTTCCAAAAAAAATTACCACCGGGCTTAACATTCAATTTACTCCTTATCATACGTGGAATCTTAAGACACGGTTTTCCTCGAACATTCACGCTAGTCAGCAAACAGGCTCACGCACCCAGATTGCTGTCGGAGAAAAGGCGGCTCCTGCCGTGAAGTCGCGGAATCAGAGGACGGCCCGAAACCCTATTTACGGGCCCGCAGAGGCACGGCCTGCCGGGGCGCGGCTCTGGACGCTGAGGATTCACGAGCTCAGACCCCCGAGGGCAGACGCGCCCCGGAATCAATGGTTCTCAAGGGGCTGCGGCCGCCAGGCCCTTCCTCCCCTCAGCCCCGGTGCCCACCGAGCACCAGCGAGGCCACCAGGCCGCGGACACGTGGGCCCCTATCGGCAGCCGATCAGAAGCAGAAATTTCGAGGAGTGATGCCGTCCCGGAGATCACTATGAACAAAGCGAGTCAGCAACTGTTCACAGGACTCGACCGGGCCAGGCGCGGACCTCAAGGTTCCACCCCTCAAACAACTTCAGGGGCTCAGGGGCCAAGGTCAGGCAGGGCCAGTTCCGAGGAAGAGTCTGGAAGACCAGTGAGCCGGGGCAGGCTGGGGAGGGCCGCGCCCAGGCCCGCGGGGGTGGGACAGCGCAGAGCCGGGGCTCAGGCCAAGGGCCAGCGCAGGAGGCGGGGCCCCAGGCACCTCCAGGTGGTCAACTGGCCCCACACGCCCCTGCCGCCCGGTGCAGAGCGCGAGGGGCAGCGGCGGCCGAGAAGGGCCTGGCTGCCAGGAGCTCGCGATGCAGAAGGGGCGGGAGCGCAGGTGAGCGCAGGCGACGATCCCAAACCCAGACAGGACATCCGAGTGCCGGGGATCGTGAGGGCAGAGAGAGGAAGCGCAGCAGGCCGGGGGCCGGGTGTTGTTTGGGGCCGGAACGACTGAGGCAGCTGTGCGCCGGGCAGGACCGGCCAGAAGCACAGCCACGCCGAGGCTCACAACAGAAGGCCCCTGGCCAGCGCCGGGACAGGGAGACTGGAGGCGCGAGGGGTGGCCAGGCCGATGAACCGGGGCCCCAGGCAGCAGCTCCCAGCCCCCCGCACCCCCGCCCCTGCTGGGAGCGAGCGGCCTGCAGGGCGGGCGCCCTGAGGCTGGGGCCCGGCCCAGCCAGGAGTCCTACGCACAGAGCCAGAATGGGGCACCGCTGCAAGGGCGCAGCTGCCCACGCGGGGCCACCGCTGGCGGGAGGGACGCGCAGCCCCCGGCCCCTTGGGTGCAGGGCGGGGGTGGGCGGCTCGCGGGTTGTATCCGCCCCCCACAGCCCGGGCCGCCGCCCTGACCGCACGGATCCCCGACGGCAGCGGGAGACGCGGCAGGACGCCGGCCTGACCTCTCACTGACCGCTGCGGGCGGCGCGGGGGCCCCCGGGGGTGTCCGGTGAGGGCCCGGCTCAGACCCGCGGCGGCAGAGCAGAGGCGGAGGTGGTTCAGCACACAGTGCGGAAGCAGAGCTGACCCTCGCCGCTCAGCTGCGCGGGGGGGACGGGCGGGGAGGGTGGGGCACGCTGGGGTCTGCGCCAGCTGTGGCCGTGACGCCGCCGCAGACGCGAGCAGAGCCGGGCCACACCGGGGCGCCGATCACGGGAAGAGACCGTTCAAAGCCACGGCCTGGATCGAGTCTCCCCCAACTCAGAACGCCTAGGACGTGAGCAGAAGGCCCCAGCGGAGCAGCCCGCCACGGCTGCGGCTGCGCACAGGCTTCGCGCCGCCGCCGACTCACCGATGTCGATGTCGGTGAAGCCCTCGGCGCTGATGGCGTCCACGGTGCTCTTGTCGATCGTGTCCAGGCAGAGGCTCGCGAGCTGAGGTTCGTCGAACAGTCGCGCCTGGACAGACAGACAGTGACTCTGTGTCCAGGCCCTTCCCGCCCACGGAGTCGGAGGGGACGCGGCGGACGGGCATGACCGCCAAACGTGGGGACGCCTGAGGTCAGAGCCGCGAGGCCCGCCTTTCCCGATGCCCCGCGACGCCGAGCGCACAGCGCCTCGCTGGGTCACAACTCACACCGCCAGCCCCGCTGTGCTCCTGCCGCCCGGCCCGACAGCGCAGAGCCCTCGCCCCGACGGGGCCGCGCTGCGGGCAGGAGGGGCGACCCGACGGGGCCGGGGCTCGGCAGCTCCTCAGAGCCGCGCCCCAGTGCCAGCCCCCCGCAGACACATCGGCCCCCATCTCTGCTGTACGGCGGGGAGCGAAGTGCAGGATTTCAGACCGCGGCGCTCTGGACACCGAAGTCCAGATCAGGCCTGGTGACAGAAACGAGCCACGCGAGGGGCGCCACACGCCAGGAGCAGGGACACGGGTGGGGGCCACAACCTTCCGCAGAGCCTGCACGTCGCCAGCCGAGCTGACCGAGAAGCTGACCGAGCCCACAAGCCAGAACTGAGCTCAGAAATGTGCTTTAACAAGGATGCACGTAGTTAAAAAGAAAAGCGTAAAAGAAGGGTTTAACAACTGAAAAAGGAGCTGTGTGACAGGCACGCCAGCGACCCGCTCCCCTGGCCCGGGCCAGCTCTGCTCCCGCCCCAGCCCCGACACGCACAAGCACACGCACACGCACACGCACACGGAGTAGGAGAGGCGCTCGCGCCTGTCGCAGCACAGCCCCAGCCGAGACACGGCCTGACGGCACCGGAGCGGGGGCTGGCACCCGCCACCTGGGCTGGGCTTTATTTTCAAGACAGGCAATGACCCGGGCGCACCAAGCAAGAGCTAGAGACCCCTGGACTCGGGGGTTACCTTGTGTCCTGTGGGGAGAGGATATCTGGGGTGAAATATTTTAGAATCTTTATTCGCGTGTGCGTACAATGTGACCGTTACATTTGTGTGTGTTTTTTCAAACGGGCAGAACTTTTTAAAATGAAAGGCTATTCACACATGCTTGCAAATACTCTTCATAGGACCATATGTTGAGCTTGTTTATATGAATTTGCTTTCAGTCAAATTTTAACACTCTGTGTGCCGGTGCCCTTTAAATTTCCCAGCCCTTGGGGCCGGCCGTTTTCTGTGCCACCGCGTGAATGGCAGAAGCATTCAGTAAAACACACACAACTCCTGAACGACTGGATATTAAAAAAACTGTAACATCTCTCATAAAACACCTTCCACTTTCACCAAAACAATGTGAGAAGCTTCTAGACTGAACACAATCCAAGAAATAGCTCCTAATAGTTCCAAATAAATCCACCGTGGCGTGAAAAACCAGAGACTAGATGAACACGTACTAATACGTGAGCGGCCACCTGATCCCGGTGACAAAAACACGTACTCATACGTGAGCGGACCTCAAAATGTTAAGTAAATCTTAGCTATACAAATATGAAATTTCTTTAAACAGAATGTTAATGCTTGCTTGTATCTTTTCCCTTAACATTCTTATTTAGAAATAGTTTCAAATCTATAGAAAAGTTACGCAGTGTCACTGACGCACTTGCCCCTGCAACGCCCTGGTGCACACGCCCCTTTGCATGCCCCCATGCACACACAGCGCCGATGTGCGCGTGCCACCGGACGATGCACCGCTTTACCGGACACACAGGGCCGGGGCCGGCTCAAAGGAGTGACGTGTAAGGAAAGAGGCGACATCCACTTCGTGATCACGTGCGCGTGTGGACTTTCTGAGGGGCCTGAACCGCCTGAGGAGGAAGCGCGGCGCCCAGGCCTTCCCTCGAACACGCAGCGTGTTCTCCTCTCACACAACCCCCAGGAGAGTCTCCCCGGATCAGCGTCCAGGCCGCAGAACACCGCACGGTCCGCCCCAGCCCACGGCCAGACCCGCTTCGTCACGGCCACCACGCCCTGAAAGACTCCCCTTCTGGTGAAGATGGTCGGGACCACAGCAGACGTATTTTTTAAATGTGAAAACTGGCACATTTTGGACAAGCAAAACTCCAATATCGGCTGATATTTTAATTGGCCAACTCAGCTGTATTTTGAATGTTGATACAAAAATTGAATTTTCACTCTGGGAAAACCACGTTTTTGAGTATTTATCCAGAGCAGCGACTCTTCAGCCCTTCTCTGTCCCAGGCCCGCGGCCGGGACGGCGCCGAGTGCCTGGGAGCCCCGCAGTGCGGCACTCGGAGGGAGCGAGGTCCCCGGGCCACGGCAGCTGACTCACTGAGCCTGCGGAGGAAAGACCTGGAGGGACGCGCCCTCAGACCCCGGCCTGCAGCGGTCCTGCTCTCCCGGGGCCCCCCAGCCAGGCCTGGCAATGAGCCTGCGGGTGCCGCCCAGTCAGCCCCGCGGCCCCGGGCTCAGGTTTCCGTGTGCGCAAAGCGCGACTAATTTTAGATCTCTCAGGCTCGCCCTCCAGCCCGGAGAAGGGCAGAGGAAGGACACCCCGGCAGGTGTGGGGCGCCTGCACCGCAGCCTGGGGAGCCGCCGCGAGGCGCCGGGACAGGGTTCAGCAACCGCTCGCCGCACACATCATGGCGGGGTGTGCGCACAGGCGTGCCCAGGCCGCACACGCGTGTGCAGCGCTCCATGCGTGCAGGGCACCAGCAGGCGCCACACGCCGGAGGAGGGTCTCTTCCCAGCACGCTGGCCGCCAGGCGGGCCAGGCGCAGACACACGCCGTCCGCCCCGCCCGCAGGCCCCCCAGCCCGCCCCTGCCGGCGCAAGCAGCCAGCACACGCCGGCGCCCACCTGCGTGAGCAGCATGAAGGCGTTGTCCGCCCGCAGGTGCTTGGTGAGGAAGTCCACGCAGTGCGCCTCCAGCGCGGGCACCGCGTACTTCTTGGCGGCGTAGAGCGTCGTCATGACCGTCTCAGGGCCGATCTGCACCTCGTCCGAGTACAGGAACCTGCGGGCGGGGAGGCGGCGGGGCGGGGGTCAGGGGCCGCCGCGCAGGAGGCGCAGCCGCAGACGGCCACCTGCCCAGAGCCCGCCTCGGAGCCATCTCAGGCGCCAGATGCGGCCCGGAGGGGCCTGCTGACCCGGCATCCCTCAGCCTTTTGCGTGCCCAGGGCGAGCGTGGTGACCAGCAGCCAAGGGCTGGCCTGGGGCCGCGGTGTCTCCGGGAGCCCCCGCCCGGCGGGGGCTCCAGACCAGACCAAGCCTGGGCCCTGGGCCAGCCGTGCCTGTGGGGCTCCCACGAGGCCGGGCGCCGACTCCCCAAACGGCCTCGAGCGTCCCGCCGTCCACGGCAACAGGACGCCACTCCGGGCCAGCTCGCCGAGGGCGGCGCAGGTCAGCGCGGGCCCGCCACAGGGCGGTCTGCACACTGGAGGGACAGCGGGTCCGCCCCGTCTCGGCCTTCGGCTCCCCTACCCCGTTTCGGGGCCACCGTCACTGCCCAAGAGAGAGTCTGGCCGTCAGACGCTGCTCTCCGGGCCGCCCCAGCCCCTCGCCCCCGGTCTCGGGTGCAAAGGCGAAGGCTGCCGCGCTCCAGGACGCTGCCGTTTTTCACAATTCCTCCAAAACCTCCTTTCGGACCCTCCAGTCAGTCGATTCTGTCACCCTTGTAATTCTCACCTCACCTGCCTCGCTTGGCGATGAACACAGTTAAAAACCAGGCAAGGCACCGCCCCGTCTAGCCAGGGGAGAGGGACGGGTCAGGAGAGAGGACACTGCTGGGGACAGACGACAGCCCCCTGGCGCCCGCAAGGAAGGTCTCCCGGCCTGGGCCTCCTCCTGGGGCCCCCGTGGAGCAGAGCCGCAGCCCTGCAGGAGCCGTGCTGCGATCACCTGACGGCACAGCACCGAGCCGCCCCGCCCGGCGGTCGGCACCTCCAGGGCCCTGCTCGGTGCTTCTGCTCTCTGGCCGCCGTCCTCGGCTCTCCTCGCCGTCCCGGCAAGCGTGTGCTCAGGGCGTCCCGCTGCTTTCTCGATCCCTCCTTCCCTCACAGCATCACGTCGGGCTTTATAGATGCAAACATCCCTGTCTCCAAGATGACACTGCCCAAAGCTGCAGCGTCCCCTGTCCCTGTTAGCTGGGCCCCGCGTGCGGTCAGCTCCTCAGTCCTTGTCAGTCACGTCTGTGTCAAACGACCGGCGACTGGCCCGGGTTTCCAGCGGCTGGGTTTCCTCGCTGTGTGGAAATAGATCTGCCTTTCCCATAAAACCTTTCTTGCTTTTGTGTCTGCGTAGATCAAACTTAAGAGACAAATGCCCTGATAAGAACATGGTTCTAGAAGAAGCTGTAACTGGGGCTGACAGGGAGATGTGGAAAAGCCTCACAGAGGAATGTCTACGTGAGATAAGATCTAGAAGATGACAAGACAGCAGGAAGAACATTCTAGAACAAGATTTTTCATATCTTCTGCTTTTATATTATGCTTTATTAGAAGGTCCCCATTCAAAATTTTTAGCCACCTTTTTTTAATATTTATTTATGCATACAAGCTGGGGTACAGACCAGAGGTGTGGGGCGGCGAGAGGGTTCACCAGAGACAGAGTGGGGAGCAGAGCAGGCAGATTGACAGAAACACACTGCTGAGGGGACCAGCGGGGAGACAGGAGAGGTCTGCTGTGCCCCGTGGGAAGCTCCCCGGCCGGGGATCGAGCTCACATCCCGCGCTGCCGACAGCTCCGCAGCACAGCGCTTAACCGCTGCGCCACCAGGGAGGACCATTTTTAGCCACTTCTACGTTGGTGATGCATCTTTGGCTGGTATCAAGGAAGATGCTAAAGAAGCCGCCCCCACAGACCCAGACAGAAGGCGCAGCTCACCCTGTGGTGCTTCCCGGCAGGGCGGCGCCAGGGCACCTCCTGGTCTTACCCGCAGGTCTGCGCTGTGCGTCTCCTAAGCAGTCACTGGGTTCTGCCCTGCCGGCCCTGCGGCGTACGGGTCTCTGCACCACCTGTGCGTGGCCTCCCTGTGTTAGCTCCAGCTCGGCTGTTTTACTTCTCACCCTTGTTCCTTGAGAGACATTTTCAAATCTTTTTGGAGCAAGACAAGCTATAAAATACTGGACTTAAAACAGTAAGAACAGGAACTGAGTCGCTTCTATTTCTTGTTCCACCCTCCCCACAGCACAGGCCCAGCGTGGGCCCAGCCGAGCCTTAACAGAACCGTGTGACTCAGCGCGGCCTCCGCGGAACCAGGACAGGAGCTGTTTTCACGTCCACGTAAAAGGTCACTTAAAATCTAAGAACTGGGCCTCCCTTGTGGCACAAGGGGTTAGTTAAGCGCAGCACTATGAAGCTATCCAGAGCCACTGCAGCACAAGTTCAATACCCGGCCAGGGAGCTTCCCACAGGGCGCAGCAGACCCTTCCTATCTCCCCACTGCCCCCTCAGCAGTGGATTTCAGTGGATCCGCCTGTTCTGCTCCCCACTCTGTCTCTGCAGAGTCCTCTCACTCCCACACCTCTGCCCTGCACCCCAGCTTGTAAGCATAAATAAATAAATCTTTAAAAGAAATCTAAGAATTACCTTGGTTCATATTTTACTCATGTTTCCTCTACATTCTGTCTGATCATTAAAACTACCATATAGGGCCTCCCTGGGGGCGCAGCGGTTAAGCGCTGCGCTGTGAGCTGTCGGCAGCGGCAATGCGAGTTCGACGCCCGGCCGGGGAGAATCCCACATGGCGCAGCAGACCTCTCCTGCCTCGCCCGCTGCTCCCCTCGGCAGTGTGTTTCCGTCCATCTGCCTGTTCTGCTCCCCACTCTGTCTCTGGTGAACCCTCTCGCCGCTCGGCGACTCTGGCCTGTACCCCAGCTTGTTTGTATAAATAAATAAATCTATTTAAAAAAAAAACTACCATATAATAAAAAAACTAAGCCGAAGCTTACAAAACATAAAGATTAAACCTGACACACTCTTCACATTTTAAAGTGAACATTTCTCACATATCACCTCCAACGACCTAAGCACAAAACAATCACAATTTCATATCCTGAAACTACTTCTGTTTTCTCCCCAGTTAGTAATGGTTTTCCATAAAGATTAAAATTTAGGTTCTATCTGGGGGCTTCCCTGGGGTGCAGGGGTAGGTCTCAGCACTATGGAGCTGCCGCAGCCACTGCAGCACGAGTTCGATCCCCGGCCAGGGAGCTTCCCACAGGGCGCAGCAGACCCCTCCTGTCTCCCCGCTGCTCCCCTCAGCACTGGGTTTCAGTGAACCGCCTGTTCTGCTCCCCGCTCTGTCTCTGGGGAGTCCTCTCATCCTCACACCTCTGGCCTGCACCCCAGCTTGTCTGCATAAACAAATAAACCTTGAACAAAAAACCAAAAGAAAAAGCACGAGGAACAGAGGGACCCACTGGTGACGGCCCATGCCCAGACCCGGCCAGGGCGCAGGACTCACGGCAGGAAGCAAGTTGGTGGGGGCAGCCCCAGTTCCCCCCCCAGGACAAGGGCAGGCCGCCCCCTCTGGCCTGGGACCCTCAGGGCAGCACTGAAGGGGCTTCAGACTCAGATCCCACAGCCCTGAAGCGACACTAACCAAGGCAAGCAGCAAGCCAGCAGGTGCGAGAGCAGCCACCTCCCCGGCTGCGCGCACGGAGCCACCTTCCCTCCCGCGGCCAGCAGGCGTCGGCAGGCCCGCCCCAGGCGGACAGGCACTCGCGGCGCTGCCGGCCCAGGCGGACCCAGGGAGGGCGGACGCTGGCGGAGAGGCAAGACGCGCGTTTCCCTCCGCGTCCTCTCCCGGCCGTCCCAACGTTTTTTCCGAGGGAAAACGCTATTTTTAGACCCAGGGCTCTCAAATTCAGCTCAAACCCCTCAAGCATGAGGAACAGTCTCAGGGTCCCCCTTCCAAACACCACCCCACAAGGCGGGAGCCCAGCACGGCAAAGCCAGCACCAGCGGGCGGCGACCGAGATGCCGCTGGAACTGGCCCAGAACGCCCACGTCGCCCGCGGCCTCGCCAGCTTCCGCCCGGGCAATGCCAGGCCCACCGGCCGGAGCTCGGCTGTCTGCAGCCCTCACTCGCTGCCTAAGGCGACTGCACCCGCGGCTAACCCGAGGGCAGAGGAGGAGGGGGCGGTGGTCTGAGCGCCCGGCACGGCCTGCGGGCCCCGCGCCCCGCCCTCCCTCCGCAGGCGCCGGCCGCGGGCGCTTCCCGACTTGGCTTCTGCGAACGCTCCCGCTGCAAGCACTTCCGAACAGAAAGCGCTCTCAGCCCTAACACCTCCTAGCTGGGGCGGAAACCCACGGCGCCAGGCTGTCTCCTCACGGTCTGCCAGGCTCCCCAGCTGTCCTCTGCGAAGAGCCGGGGCGGGAGGCCTCAGCGCTGTTCGTTCCTCCCTTCCCGAGGCGGCTAAACGAGGCCAACCAGGCATTTCCCTTCCCAAAGGCGCTACCAGCTCTGGCCTTTTCTCTCAACGAAGTCTCAGCAGGAGCCCTCCGCGGGCAACACCTTCCCCGGGGCCGGGCCGCGCGCGACGGAGAGCCCCGCCGACGGCCCCTCGGATCAAACGCCGCGCGCCCCTCGCGCGGACCCCGCCGGCGCCCTCCACGGCTCCAAGCGCCGAAACGCGGCGGCCCCGCGGCGCGCCGGGAGAGCCGGCCGGCTGAGCGCGAGCCCGAGCCCGCACCTCAGCAGCGCCAGGAAGGCGGCGGGCTCCACGTCGGGCAGCTCGATCTCGGCCGACGTGGTGGCCATGCCGCCGTTGAACATGGCGTCGAAGACGGCGCTGCCCGCCGCCAGCACGAAGCGGTGCGCGGGGACGCGCGGCGGGCCCCCCGCGGCCGCGGCGCCGCGGCCCTTGCCCAGCACGAAGCGCACGTCGCTCAGCAGCTCCGAGTTGAACAGGAAGGCGAAGCGCTCCTTCAGCGACGCCTTGGTGGCCTGCCAGTTGTACAGCGGCTGCCGCGCCAGCGCCGGCGGCCCCGCGGCGCCCGCCTCCGCCTCGGGCCCCGGGCCCTGCTCGCCGGCGGCGGCCGGCCCCGGCGCGGCCATGCTCCCGGCGCGGCGCCCGGCTAGCGAGAGCGCCCCCGCGGGCCCGCCGCCATCGCCGCCGCTTCCGGGAAGGCGCTTCCGGAGCCGCGCGCCCCGCCCCCGGCGGCGGCCCC